>OY796661.1:69281038-69559038 GCA_963680705.1 Rhagium mordax
CCTGCGTTTTACTTTCATTGGCAACCCTTGGATTCGACAAAAAAAAATATAGCGAAAGGGTCTGCCAAAAAAATATCTGATTTACCCTTTTCTATTAAGAAGGGTTGTTATTACGACCGTCGGCAGATGGTAGACGCAATTTATTTTGGCGAGCTTGATACCTGAGTACGTTATTAATTTAGATTTTACCTGTTGATACCCTCTTTCAATTTAGATGAAATCCATTTTTGTGTGAAATTCGAAATTTCTCAATCGGAAAGGGGTCGGGCATAAAGGGTGTTATTTCGCAACATCCGCCCTGATTTTTATTTGTTTGCGCGTATTGTGTTTCACAAAAAATCCAATTAAGCTCCAAGCAGGTCAGATTTAGAAACAGCACAAAAGGGTGAAAAAACAAGTGTTCAATATCTTGTGGAAGTTGCGTGTGATTTTACATTTTTGCCGTTCACCCCATTTTGCTTTCTGAGAACCGACAAATTACTAGGTGTAAACAAAAAAGCCCTGACACCGTTGCGCGTAGGTATATCTATCTGGAACATCACATTTGCAATACCAGGTTCATTCACATTTAAATTCTATAAACAATTAATTATAAATTCCGCGAAAAAAATGTTTACCGCTGTAGCTTGAGCGGTTTGGTTCGAGATGGCGCCATCCAGGATGGCTTGGGTGAACGACCGTAATTTTTGCGCGACGCTACTGCCCCTCTCGGAACCCGACAGTGCGCGCTTTCAATAACGGTATTAGGTTAGCCTACCGAACGTTGCACTTATAACTTTAGAATGGGAATGGGAAGACTATCTCTGATCTTGAACGAGGAAATACCGCAGCCGGCCTCGCGCCGCGATGTACAAAGAAGCCCATTAATGTTGCTGAACCGCGAAGATTATTTAGTTGGCCACCATCGAAGGACCAAAATGCTAAAAGTTAACCCACCCCATAACCCCCATCCATAGAAACGCTTCTTAGTATTTAATTCGAGGTTCAAGTTTCAGCCTATGTTGAAAATCCCATTATTTAGGCATTTTGGTATTATATTAAAACCGTGTTTCACGCCAATAACCACCCCTGAAAACTAAATTGTCCTAATCTGCGGTATTTAAGGTAACCGTGTTTTCAAACAACTAAACCCTGTTTCAAGTCTCGTCTCTATCGTATCGCACATCTATTCAACATTGGGTCATCGCTTAAACTAGGTATAAAATATCTATGGGTACCGGGCGAGGTTCAGGTAGACATTCCTATTTTGTGTATTTTAAGTTCCTGATGCAAAGCTCAGATTGCCTAACATAACCCGCTTTAATTCTCTTAAAGAATTCAACCTCTGTTTCCGAAGTTAGTGATATTCGGAACTATTCAGAAGGTATACTTTAGGAAATACTAGTTAGTTTTAGTTTCTTTCCCTTTGATCCAGTTTCGTATTTCCATATTTTTCAAAATCCTTTTTTCAACAATGTTCCAGTAACAAATTATGTTCATTGTAAGTAAGATCAAGATACGACGAATTATGTTTACCTCGATGTTTGCTAATAGGAAATATTGGAACAAAAACTATACCCATTATATGGCAATAAATTATGAGCATTCCCTGGAACTAAAAGAGCCCGGGTACAGTAAATCGGTTAGTGGTTTGGTCCGATCAGTTAGTGGAATATGCCAATATGCGCTTTTTATGTGAAGTGGGGTTAAATATTTGGCGTCCCGTAACTTATTTAAGGTATTCGTAATATTCGACAGCGGATAGGCATCCCTTTCGGTAGTCGACACAAAAGCGGTAACTACGTTCCTTCTTCTTCACCATTACGATCGGGAATGACCAAGGTGAAGAATAGGGCTCAATTATACCTTGCTGCAACATATCGTTTAGCTCCACGTTAATGTTGATATGAGTATTTAAAAATAAACAAAACCCCTGTGAAGTTAGCACCACTTTTTTTGCAAAATTGAGTACCTAAATCTTTAGAGTTCTGAGTAGAAAAAGCATAGTTCTAGAGTTCCTGGCCGAAAAGAACAATAAAAATAAGGCCAGAAATCGAAAAAAATTAAATAAGGGTGCTAACTTCACGCAGCACCACTTTTTTGTCAAAAATGAGTTCTGATGACATTTTTCGGTAAAGAAAAAAGAGTTCTGGAGTTCCTGACCATTTTTAACAATAGTTCTATTGATTTGTTGAAGTTATTAAAAAATTCAAATTTGGCAAAAATACAAAAAATTTTTATAAATATAGACTTTCATTACGTTTTCAGCAGAGTTCTGAATAGCACCAGAAGAGTTCTGACAAATGGCGAACGAAAAAATTGCCTATCGCAAAAATTGCGATTTTTTTCGTGTTGAATATTATTTTAACAATAAAAAAATGATTTTGCTGCCGGAACATACTTTTGTTTTGTTTTTAACTGTCTTTGGAAAAATTAACACCGCCGACCTTAGAAGTCTCGTTAGAAATACAGGGTTTTCCACCGATAACTTTTTAATTTATAATTTTATTAAAAAAACTTTCAAGTAAAACTTGTAGGACATGTTAAGGGCTTAGAAGAACAATTGAACATCGTATTTACGATCTACCGATACAAGTTATGTTTTTTTAAATGGAACACCCTGTATTTTTTTATATTTTTGGATTCTATACGTTTTTCTGATTTCAACAATATAAATATGTCATATGTTTGCTCCGGTAGTTTATTTTAAATAATATTTTACTATCCCTTTGGCATCTTGAGTATAACAAACTGTAACTACGCTGCCCATCATGTTAGCCTGGAAAAACAAAATTTGAGCAAACACGTTAATGTTTGTTAATGGTGTTCCAAAGACAGTTAAAAAACAAAACAAAAGTACTTAACGCTGTTCCGTTGAACTGGCGGAGGCAGCAAAATCATTTTATTATTGTTAAAATAATATTCAACACGAAAAAAATCGCAATTTTTGCGATAGACAATTTTTTCTTTCGCCATTCGTCAGACTCTTTTGTATTTTTTCTATAAGAAAGTTTCGAATTTTCGAACTTTAAATTTGCAATAAAAATCGAAATTTTTGCAATAGACAATTTTTTCTGTCGCCGTTCGTCAGAATTCCTCTGGTGCTATTCAGAACTCCAACCAGAACTCGTCAGAACTCTTTTGTACTTTTTCTATAAGAAAGTTTCGAATTTTCAAACTTAAAATTTGCAATAAAAATCGCAATTTTTGCGAGACAATTTTTTCTTTCGCCGTTCGTCATAACTCTTCTGGTGCTATTCAGAACTCTGCTGAAAACGTCTATATTTATAAAAATGTTTTTTTTTCTGCCAAATTTGAATTTTTTAATAACTTCAACAAATCAATAGAACTATTGTTAAAAATGGTCAGGAACTCCAGAACTCTTTTTTCTCTACCGAAAAATGCCATCAGAACTCATTTTTGACAAAAAAGTGGTGCTGCGTGAAGTTAGCACCCTTATTTAATTTTTTGTTTGCCAATTGTTTATTTTTGCGTATACTTTGAGAACGGTGAGAGATAGAAAAAAGTTTTGGATGAACTTTAACACTGAAAAAAGTTGAGATTTTTCTGAGGGGATTCAATAAAAAAACTAAAGATATAAATTTTTCGATTTTCTACGATTTTTTTAATATTTTTGTGACGTACTTCGGTTTTTGGGCAAGAAAATGCCGAAGTGTCACTTGGTCCAAAATCAGTTGCTTTGGGTTCCTGCCGAATGCAAAAAATCTCAAAATCTTCACTAATTTTCCCAGGGTCCCTGTTCGGGCGCCATTTTTGTGATATTTCGTTCATCCCCTAAACGTCATACGGTTTCTATAGCCAAACTATCAGAATGCATATGTACCTATTACCTCTTTTAACCGAAATTTTAAGCTCTACAATTTTTATCTCAGTCATTCAGAAATGAGACATTTGAGCCATATCAAAGACTAATTCTTGACCAGATTATGAAATTGCCTGATTCCAAACATTATTTGCTTCGTTTTACTGGACAATGTTCAATTTTTCTTAATATAGCCATCTTTCCATTCGAAGAATCACGCATGCATTTATAAATAGAAATTTGTCATATCCATCAAGAGTTTTTTAGCCCAATTGAATTGCAGCAAATATTAAACATTAATTACGTATTATATAACAATTGTTTCCTCAGTGATAATAACAAAAATAATAGACTTTCTTTTTGCAAGTGAACAGAATTGGATTTTACGTTTGAACGCCTGTATGAGCACTCGAAAATGGAGGTCAATAGGCCCTGCAAGAAAAATACATGCAATCTGTTATAAATTACATACTGCTCACTAGAGATAAAATTAACCAGGTCGGTATGGCCCAAATAGTGAACTTTGTGTATTATACGGGAATGTTGAATGTTTAGTTCGGGCAATGAACTCGCGGGGACGCGCATGCGTCAACGTCACCGTTATCGCAATGATACAATGCGAATGGTCGCAGAGTACGACAACCTAGATCACCGGACGTTGACCCATGGAGCAACTAGACATAGTAAAAAACAAAAGCGAATCATTTCGTTGGTTTTATACCCCCCCACAACGCACAATAACTATGGAAACCGCTAATTTTTAAATGGGTACCGATTCTATTTAACGCCCACCCATCTAGTTGAAAGTTATTAATATGCTGATTTTTACCAGATATAATTTCGGTTGCATGGAGTTCGATGCACTGTAGTAACCTTAGACGTGGGTGCAAGCCGTAATACAGCGCCGTGAAACGGTGCTACGAGTCACTGACCAGCTCAATATTTTTGCACCCCCACCCGATATTTGCTTGTCCGTTACCTAATTAGATAACATTAATACGTTTCTTTGTTTGTGTTCAATAAAATTTTCCTTCGAGCTTGCGCATGTAATAACCGTTTACCAAATTAGATAACTATTACAATTATTTGGTATTATTATTAGAAACGTGATTTTGCTACATTAGAACGTTTACATTGTCACAATAAATTACTGGGCTATTAATTTGATTTGTTTTTAGAGTAACTGTTACCTAATTCCGAATTGACACTAGGTATGTTTTGAAACCACTTTTGCATAAAATGTGACTTATTACCGAAATTTCTGGTCGATTAAATTTATGCAACAAAAAATGTTCAATATCGTTCATTGACACTAGATGTTGCAAAGGTAATACGCTGGTAAGCGGGTCGTCCCCGTTGACGTAATAGTGACTGTAGGTATGTGACGTCAGGAACATTCGAGAAACCCATATTCGGGTTATGTCGAGGTGCGAAATGTCTTTGACCGGCCAATTATCCACTCCTGTTGTTTACACCAACTTGATGGTTCAATGAACGTTTATGTTCTGAATCATTTGTTAATTTGCAAAAATGATGACTCGAACAAAGAGATAACCCAATTTTGTGTCACTGCACTAGTTTTGCCTTTGTTAATTAGCTTGTCCTCATTCTCGATATTTCGATAAAAATATCACCAAGTCGTAAAACTATTTCCAACTATTTTTACCCAAATTCTTAGTTCCACATATTTGTTTTCGATTAGGCTTGTTTATTTTTGTTGATACGACAACGGTTTTGTTTTCTTTTAATTTAAACGGATAAATAATGTAATAGTTTATTGTTTATAATACTTACGTTTTTATTCGATGCAATTATGAATTGCACCAGTTTCTCTGCGAGGTCATCGACCGCGCGGTTGTCGATCTCTGCATCGCATGAAACAGAATCTAAACGCTCCTATTTCGGATAATTAACGTGTACCCACGAAATTTCACGACTACACCCAAATTATTAAGAATTAATAAATGGTTGTTTGCAAAAACAATTAAAAAAAAAATGTTTGCCAAAGGGGACTTGCAAACTAGCATTGGGGCAACACACTTGATGTTTGCGAGTGACGAAACTCATTCGGTCTCTCTTGCTCAGACTGCAGAAGCACGAGAAGGAAAGAGACCAGCAACTCTCACTTTCACGCAGTGAACTGGCCTCGCGAGCTTACTTCGGCGGGTTAACAACCGGGAACTGGGTCAACTGGTTAACTGTGGCGAACTCGAACGCTAGGCCTCAGTCCTCTCCTGAATTTCTCGCTGTTTGGATGTGAATGCTACAAAGCAGCACCAACTCAGTTAAAGTGTTTAGAACTGCCCAAAACAATATAGTAGTGGTTTAATTGCCCACACATTATGTGGTAGTTGTTCGTAATATTAACGTTGATTTTAAATTTATTGTGCGAAACATGATGGCTGTGTTAAATTGTACCGAGTCCTTAGTGCCTCAAGGGCCCAAGGCCCCAAGTGTTGTTGACGAGAGCAGCAGCTCTGGTTGCGATAGTGACGATTGCCTACAAAATGACTGTTCTTCGCAGGGTTTCTTCAGGCGCAGCATCCAGCAGAAGATCCAGTACAGGCCATGTACGAAAAATCAGCAGTGCTCCATCCTGAGGATCAACAGGAATCGATGTCAGTACTGCAGGCTGAAAAAATGCATCGCCGTTGGAATGAGCAGAGATGGTAAGTCCATTGTTCTGTCATTATTTCGGTAAATATAGGTCGTCCAGGTCCCGAGGTGAATGACCTCCGCGCGCGAATTGTAACAGCTACGCGCAGCAAGCGAGAAAGTTGAGCGAGCTAGAGGTGAACGACCCAGGCGACAATACTGGGTCATACTACCCCATGTCTCGGTATTTTCGAAAGTTACCACTACTGCCCGTACTCCGGTATCGCAATACTTGCACAATTTTGCATCGGTCGGCGCTAACCGTGTTGAGGCCATCCACTGTTGAACTCCAGATCATTGTGCCACATCCAACGCACACTTTTACTTCATTCAACCATCCCACTTTACGCAATAGCTGCTGCCTAGGATTGGGAAATTTAAAAACTATTCTTCCCCCAACGGATACTTTTACTTTGTTTGTGGAGGCAAAATTTTACACGCTAATTCGGAGAAAGTAGTTAAATCGTTAGATGGTTGCAGATATTAAATTCAATGAAAGCTCTTATATGTCACACATTTCTCACTTCCTGGCGAGAAAGTTATTTTATTTCGTAACCATTTAATTGAAATGGATTTGTTGCTTTTTATCATCAGGAGAAATTTGGTTTCGTTTTGTCGTTGACATCTAATTAGCACCTGTATTTAACTTAAAAGGTTTATTGGATGGTACTTTCTATTAAGTTATTAATCCATTTAATGAAACGCAAATTCATTACGTAATTAAGATTATCAATAATCATAATCAGGTATTTGTACGCGCGTTCTCATTTATCAATATTTAGCAAGTTGGAAGGTGGTGTCGCCTAGCGTCATAAACCTGTACGACGCTGAAAATAAACGCTTGCGCTGTATAATGATCCGTTCCACTACTTCCACTGTGTCAATAGCCCTCCTACGCTCGAAATGCACGACGGTTAATCTATTAATCATAATTTAGCGGTTGAACTGAAGACGTTAAATACACCCAAGTATCAATTCAATTAAGAAAAGAACAGTTATCCAGCTCACCGTAAATGCGCCGTGAGTTATGCAGCCAGCAATACTTGGTACATTTACATAATTCCGCAGTTTATCAAAACATGCAAATCTCCAATAGTTGTTTACTATAAACATTCTAAAAATAATAGCTCCCAACATAATAAAAACATTGTTATTAAAAATTTCATCAATCTGGTCTGGGGCCTTGCCAATTGCTGGAGCTCTAAATGCGGGGTGCCCCCGGGATCGGTTGTAGGTGGGTGACGGTGCGACCTTGGCGCCCTTCCCCCCGTCTTACCTCCAGCTATCGGGCACTGCTAGCGTCAAAGCGTGATCAGCGACGCGGACGCAGCAGCTCAAGTTCAAGGGTGATGGAGGGGAAAAACCTCCAACTCGGGTGGGGGATCGCGAGAGGGGAGTCGTGACCGTGGGTGCTACGCCTGTCGCTTGCCGAGTTCGCGCCACTACACGTTACTACTTACTCAGTTCGGGAATGCCAGGTCGCGCGCTTCGCACTAGCAGCCCGTTACCAGTACGCGCACATGTGATAGGTGAAAGTGCTCAAAAGTGCAAAATGGGTGAAGAATTACCCATCCTGAAAGGGATTCTTAACGGAGTCGTTAACTACCACAACGCACGTAGGTGTCTTAATTTTGTGTTAGAAAAAAAATTTAGATTGCCCTTCATTAATTTTTTCGGTTTGATTCAAAGTACTTTCATTGACCTACAACACTTTCATCGGTGTGTGAAAGCAAGTAAATTTCTCCCGTGTTTTCAAATTATCTCTCATACTGAACTTGTTACTTTCTCCTGTTGTAATATTTTAACGGATTAAGGCAGATGTAGAGCAGCTGACACGCGCCAAACACGGCACCTGGGCGCCTAAGGGCTCGCATTGTCTTTTGTACCCCTTTTCGACGTTTATATTTAAATTAATAAAATTTTCTCTTCTTTACAGCTGTGAGGTTTGGTCGTGTGCCGAAAAGAGAAAAGGCCCGCATATTGGCCGCTATGCAACAGAGTTCCAATTCTCGTACGTTGGAAAAGGCGGTCACAGCGGAACTTGAGGACGAACAACGGCTTTTGGCCACCGTCGTTAGGGCGCACATTGACACCTGCGACTTCACCAGAGATAAAGTGGAGCCAATGTTACAGCTCGCTAGAGATCATCCCTCATACACAGCCTGTCCTCCAACACTGGTAAGTAATATAATATGACAATATATAAAATATCAAGTGTTTTTGCCAATGTTAAACATGCCTACTTTTTCATTATTAAGTTCGGTTTGTAAGTATTCATTTTGGCATCCGGTCTAAAGAAGCCAACGAACGGAAGGAAATGGGGCGAAAATTAAACCCCGAACAAAGCCACACATTGCCAGACTGGACGACCTTGCATGCAGGGGGACAAGCGGAAATATTCAAGGTTCCGCGATATTCCGTCTCACTTACACCTATTGGTGCCTTTATTGGGTTTTCTAACAAGGTTAACGCGCACTTGAACAAACTTAAGATGACACTGGCTAAAATGACCCATGGCTAGTTTATCTAAATTAAGCGGAACTTAAATCTGCTTGCTCTTCAAATCTTGCCTCGGATAAATCGTAATTTAAAAAATACGTCACCGTCCTACATTATTGATCCTAATAACCTTCTCTTGACAAAGGCTTTTTAACTTTGGCACAATCCGAACATATTGTTGATCAATCATGAACTAAATATCAATTTTGTTTTGCAGGCTTGCCCTCTCAACCCAAATCCTCAACCTTTGACGGGCCAACAAGAGTTGCTGCAAGATTTCTCAAAAAGATTTTCTCCAGCCATTCGTGGAGTGGTTGAATTCGCCAAGCGTATTCCCGGTTTTAACCTTCTTGCACAGGATGACCAAGTTACTCTCCTGAAAGCCGGTGTATTTGAAGTGTTACTTGTGCGACTAGCGTGTATGTTTGACTCTCAAACAGCCAGCATGATCTGTTTAAATGGACAAGTGTTAAAACGGGACTCTATCCACAATAGTTCTAACGCTCGGTTTCTTATGGACAGTATGTTTGATTTCGCGGAACGGATGAATGCCCTTCGCTTATCAGATGCTGAAATTGGTCTCTTCTGCTCGGTAGTCGTCATAGCTCCAGACCGTCCCGGTCTCAGAAATACCGAACTGATCGAGAAAATGCAAAATAAATTGAAAGCGGCTCTACATATTGTTGTTAGCCAAAATCACCATGGTCAGCCACATATCTTGGATGAGTTAATGAAGAAAATTCCAGATCTCCGTACGCTAAATACGTTACACTCTGAGAAATTGCTTGCCTTTAAGATGACCGAGCAACAGCAGATGATGCAACAACAGCAGCATCATCTGTGGAATTCTCCCTTGGAAGAAGAAAGCAATAGCAAAAGCCCAGCAGCTTCATCTTGGTCTTCATCGTCAGATGTTACCATGGACGAAGCCAAATCGCCTCTTGGCTCCGTTTCCAGCACAGAATCCATGTGCTCCTCGGAGATGACCACCATTCATGATTACCATCAGCAAGGCGGTCACCACATCAGTTCGAATGTAACAAACGCTCCTCTCTTGGCTGCCACTTTAGCTGGAGGCGTTTGTCCACATAGACACAGAGCAAATTCGGGGTCCACTTCATCTGGAGACGACGAATTGGCTGCTACATCACATTTAATACACAATGGGTTGACAATAACTCCAGTATCAAGACCTCCTAGCTCGCATCCAAGATTCCGCAAACTCGATTCTCCCAGCGATTCTGGCATCGAGTCTGGAACAGAGAAAGTAGACAAGCCTACGTCCGTCTGCTCCAGCCCACGATCTTCCGTTGAAGATCACCATATTGTCGAAGACATGCCTGTTTTGAAACGTGTCCTACAGGCTCCCCCATTGTACGACACAAACTCTTTAATGGATGAGGCCTATAAACCGCATAAGAAATTCAGGGCGTTAAGAAACAAAGATTCCGCGGAGGCGGAACCTGCTGTCATCATGTCTCCACAACCTGTGCAATCTCAGCTTCAAATGCAACTCACATCTGCACCGCAATCTAGCCTCTCTAGCTCACATTCTATGTTAGCCAAATCTTTAATGGAAGGTCCAAGGATGACAGCAGAACAGATGAAGAGAACCGACATCATTCACAATTACATTATGCGAGGGGAGTCTACCGCAGCATCTCCTATGGTGACGGCAGCCCCTACGGCCTGCCCGTACAAAACTAACGGATCACTCTTGCAACCCGCGTGGGCGACCAGCGTGATTACTACGACCGCCCGTCAAAACCAAATGCACAGTAGTCACACGCCGCCCCCGCACCAGCAGGATTACTCCAGGCTGTACCTACATCCTCAGTCGCCCCATTCGACGTCACCTGCGCCTCCACAGTCCAGATCTCCAGCTAGTCCGCATTCGACGTTGTTGTCGTCCATCCCCAAAATGGTCGAGCTACAAGTGGACATTGCTGACTCCCAACAGCCGCTCAATTTGTCCAAGAAGTCACCGTCCCCTTCGCCGAGGCCGCTTAAGGTGGTAACACTGGAGGTGTAATCGTCGCGGCCAATTGCCGTGCTTCGTGAGATTAGTACAAAGTGGAGTGCACATGCCCTCCGTGGGCTAGGACTTGTACAGCCGCCCGCGGTGAGAGACATTTAGGTGCCACTTTAATCGTATTACAAACCAAATAATTTATATTACTGTATATTCAGCCCTACTATCTCTGTCTATATATGTATGTTGATGTGTGCCCCCATGTTATGTTGTAGCTGTAGTATGGAAAGGCCGACTCAGCCGCCCCATGTTCTCATGTAAAGTTACTTCCGCCATGGCCAGGTCAGCGCGCACCTTTGTATATAGTGGACCAACCCCCAGGCGCGCTGCCCTGGTTCCGTCTCAGTAGTTAAGGTTTCAAACAATCACTAATTTAAATAGCTCCATGTAAATGAATATTTATGATTAACTATCGATAAAACTGGCATCGGCACCCAATCAATCCTATTATAGATTTATTATATTATTGTTTAATATATATGTGATAAATTGATTTTTAGGTTATATTTATGTATAAGTTTGTGTTATTACGTATCTCAGTTTGTAAAGAGACTCATCTCATATTCATTTTCATGAAATCATTTCGCCTATTTGTATCACCGTCATTCATACACATTTATTGATAGTCCGGCGAGTTGGGGAGGAGACCCGTGAGACTGAGGAGGGTGGCGACGTACCCCATCGTACTATGGCCGAGTAAGGTCAACTCACCTGCGTTGCGCCCTCCATGTTTGTCTCCTTGCTCGTTTTCGTAGGACGTGAAGTTTCTGCCCTCAACCAATTCAGCAGAACAAACAGCATAGACAGTTAAACAGTTCTTGTATTTATTTATTTCTATTGTTGAAATTAATATTGTTTTTATTTAATGTTCTTCAGATAGCGAGCGTGATGCTTGACCGGCGCTGTTAGGATAAGAAACATGTTGTACTCGTCTGTCAAGCATTTGTTTAGCCGCTACTCACTTGCGATGTACTTTTTTTGTAAATTGGGAGCTTGTTGAGGCCGACAGAATAAACATGTCTTGGTGATATTAATAATTGTTGTTTTTCATTAGTTTGTTATCCCTCTCCTTATCCTTAGAAATATTGAATCTTCGACAGTGTGAAAATTTAAAGACAAATAAAATTTTGGCATTTTGAAATGAAGATATTACTATCGAAAATGATAGATACAATATAATTTCAAAAAATGTGGCGTGGGTTAAGTTCTCTATTACTACCATTGGGAGTAGAAACAATTGAAAGGTAAGTTAAAAGTTTGGTCACAAAAATATATATTTCAAGTAATAAGAAAAGTGATAGGTCAGAATTTATGAAATAGTAGCTTAATAAATAACATGATTAGACAATGCAATAAATAATACAACAAAAGTAATTGAAAAATAGTAAGCATATTATAAAATTGTCATTAAAAACGTAGATGTTTTGCAACAAATTGCTGAAATAGAGCCGATCAGGAGCCCATTTAAAGGTAAGTTGTGATTCAATAGCAAGACACGTGATTTTTTAAATTTCAAAAAAATTCTATCTTCATATCAAATATTAAATGCTGTAGCATTCTTCAAATAATTAGGACTGATTTGGTCGAGTACTAAATAACGGATATTTTCTATCCACCAAATCTTAAGGTCATCGGGTCTTGTGTCAAATATATGCCGGGAAATAATTGTGCGCTAAACTATGAATCGAATGTGGAATAAATGAATAAATGGCAAATAAGTAATTTTTAAATATCTGGTACCTTTTAGGTGTTCCTACTATGTAGATAAGGAATTGGCTTACGTGACTGAATTTTATACGAGATTAATACAATTTATTTTATCAAACCCCAAGGTTAGCTTTTCATTACGCATCCTTTCCTCTACACCAATTGACGGACATAGAGATTCTGAGGCTATCATATCTAAAGTTTACGTGATACGTGTATTTTATAAACTCGTTAATAGAATCAATACTATAACTAAAAAAAAGAACCGCCGAAAATTCATAGCTAAAGAAACTGTTTTAATCTAATATAAGAAGAAGGAAATATGATGACGTGGCATATTTCTATCATTCCCCGGCTTTGAAGTATAATTTGAATTTTTTAAATATTGCACAGTAGAAGTACCTGAATTTTAAGATAACTTTTATAATACGCATCTGTAATACTTGACTTGTATGATCGAAAGAAAAGCGCGCTCTCACCAAAAACTTCAAGATTTGATTCCCTCTCTTTGCATTGGAATTAAAAAATACCTACTCCCATTCTATACAAATTGGGTATGCGTCTGTTGTCTCCAAATGTGTACTACTTCCTTAAGGCTACAGAACGTTAGTTTAGGAATAAAGCTATTGGAAAAAAATTGTAATATTCTGAGGTCATCTAAAATCTTCTGGGTTTTCAGTTCCTGCTGTCGCTAACAACCTACCGTGAATCTTGGAGTCTCTTGAGTAATTGTAAAATAATTAAAATGAGAAAGTATAGTTCAAATAATATTACGTATTAAATCAAAGCGTAACAAGCCACACAGGAAGGACTAACAAAACACAATAATCTCTCTCTGGGCTACTAATTTAGAGTTGCAGGTTTTTTGCATAAGAACTAATTCCATTTTATTTTCTTAATATCAATTCGTAGATCCACTTGACCATCACTTGACTCGTGAATCATATTCATTTCCTCATTTATTAAAGGTTGTGCAATAAATGGTATGCGAACTTTACCAGATGACAGCATTTTTATTTTAATTTAAACTCTGCATATTAGCTGAAAGATATTCATAATGAGACCTTCACGAAATACAGTCCACAAAGGTTACACTGTGAGATTAGAAGGATGTAGAAGTCTGGCGTGCAGCCAATGACAAGATTAAATTTACAACTTAATTTTTAATAAATTTACCGCTAGGAATTCATGGTTTTGCATAACAATTTAGAGAGACGGTAATTAGTCAGTAGAGAGTAAACTCCTGAAATACATTAAATACAAAATTGTAGCGCAAGTATATATCGATTAACTACGAAATAAAATTTGTTTCTTTGTTTTTCATGTATTAATAAATTATTACATTTCTCACCTTGACTTGAATATATGCAAATATTTTTCAATGTCATGCATTTAGTTGATTATTCTGTTTGTTTGGACCTCATGGCGCATATTTTAGATACCTATTATGCCGTGTGCCAAAAACTGAAGCAACACGGTTATGAGCAAAATCAATTTAGTATCTACCTATTTTTCATAATTTGACGAAATGCTGCGTATGATTAAATAGATTTTTATTGATCATATATAGATACATAAAAAGCGTTTTGACAAGTCACGTAAGACATAAAATACACAAATATAATAAAACACTACTAATATTTGAGACAATCAACACTTATTGAAAGTGACAAACAAAAAAAATAGAGTCATAATCATTATATGAAAAAATTAGTTCATTAAAACGTATAAAGTATTAAACAGTAAAAAAACGTTTAATTGCTTTTGATATGTTTAAATTCGAGTTATTGGATGATTAGTTAAAGGTGTGGTTCGGGAAAGCGGGACACTGAGTATAAGGGTCAATAAAGATGACCTGTACCGGTCCTCCATTGAATAACGGAAGAAAATTGGTTCGACAATGATTTCTTCTGAATTTTTTTCATTTGGCCCTTTTGTAAAAAATTTTTTGGCCGTTCACTTCAAAATTTCTTTTAACATGGAAAAAGTTTTTGCCGCCATTTCATTTTTTTCGGAACTTTCGCGGCGATATAAGTCAAAATTTGAGGGGTTTGTGGACTTTTTCCAGGTTATTAATTAATTGCCGGGCCCGGGAAAGCAAAACATTCGGTATAAGGGTAGAGAAAGTTCTTCGAAGATGTTCTTTATTTGTCCCTCAGCGAAAACAGAAAGAAAATCGCTTCGTAAATGACAATTTTAGCGTAAATGGGTCTGGCAAGTCGTTGATGTAAATGAGAGTAAAAACTGGCCTCAGAACAGATTCCTGAGGTACACCAAATTAATGTCTATCAAATTTGACTTGAACTCTGCGGCTAATTATGAAGAGATAAGTCTAATACAGGGTATTATGTTAGGCATGATTGTCTAGTGAGTGTGAAGACCCAAGTACATTGTGATTTTGTAATCTTTCCAGATTCATTAATAACGTTTGGTATTAGTAAAGACAACGTCGAATATCCATTATTTGCGGAGGTTCTCACTTATTTGTGTACAGACGATCAAGTCATCCACGTTTTCACCTCCGCATGATTTAAAACCAACGTTAATTAGGAAACGATCTGCGTATTCCATGATGCTGGTCTGGATCTAGGAGTAAGCAACAGCTGGCGCTAAAGTACAATTGGAAATACCTATGTGTTCCTTGGTCTTGGCGAGGACCTAGGGACCAACAGGTAGAAAATTAAAACATTCGAGGCCAGGAAAAACACCCTTGAACTAGAATCAAAGACTGGCGATTCTTACGAAGCTGGGCATTTAGAAGCTGGGGTCAGAAACTGACCCAGGTAGGGTACTTATACGATTTCAGTGATTTATTATTTGTATATTTTAACATCCTCGAGTTTCTGCGATATTTCTTCTTGGTCCTAAACTGATTCTAGAGATGCGGAACGCTGTGTAAAGGATTGAATATTTTTTTAAAATTACAAAATATTTATTGAGACCCAAAATAAAGCCATTGGCTTTTTGTACTGAATAATTTGGAATTTAGCTATTTAGTCGTTTAACTTAGTTTAGTTTTTCGTTAAAATATAGGAAAAAATCATCAATCTGGAATTTGGGGTGTTTCGGCTGTTTTCTTAAAATTAGCTTTATTCTTTGATCAACATATTTTGAGAGACGCAGTACTTAGATCTAAAAATTACAAATGTATACATTTTTAAAAGCATTGAAACGTTATGAAGATCGATGGTTCCAATCCATTCTGGGGCAAATTACAAATTTATTTTTGATTCCGGGTTTAGGCGGAAAGGGAACTGTCGATACCCTAGATGTAGATTACAGAAGAAACTATAGGACATCGTCTCTCTTCATCTAACACAAAATACCAGGATTTTCCGGGGGTTACTTCGATGCCTTGAGAGGAGGTTAAGAAAACAAAACCGAAACAAAACATTTGCAAATAATAATATTCGTAGGAGACAGGGTTATAAAAAGTAGCAAAGAAATATTTTGTAATTTCTTTAATATCGTTTCTGCACAAATCAAATTTTTCAATATAACAAACAGAAATCCGAGGCAGGCAGGGGTTGAGGATGCAGCAATCCAAACATAAAAAAATGTTTTTTTCTAGCAATAGCAAAAAGGAATATTTTGCAAATTTTTCAATATCGTTTCTGCACAAACCAAATTTGGCGTAAAAATACTTTATTGGACATATTTTAATATAACAAAAATAAATCTTCTGTTTTTGGTGAAATGTTGCATTTACCAATAGTATCCATTTGGACTGCCAAGGTTCTTGAGTAGCTCTCTTTAATAAGCTCCTTATATCCATGTGTACCATTTTTTTCCAATGGGTATGGCCAATTTTGCAATAGCTTCATTTATCAATGTGTCTGCTATTTCGTTGTGGGATATACCGACGTGGGAGGGACCCATATAAATTCGACCATTTGGACGGTTTGTTGAATAATCGTAGAGTATTTTACAATTTTAAATAGGTCAAAGTTAATTCAATTAGTCTCCCTGGCTAAAAAAAATCAGTTTATTTAAGTTAGCACTTATGAAGCTTATTAAACTCATTAATGTTTTCATCACAATTATAATAAGGTACAATTATTTTTCAAACGGCTTAATAAAAATTTAAAATTGAATTTGAATTTATTTTAATCATTGTTTATAACGAAAGTTCATAACGAAAATACATTTTTAAATGGAGCTTTTTAATTTTTTCGGATGCTGTGACGAGGGAATGAAATGCAAATTTCTGAAAATAAATAATAAAATGAATGCCAAATCTTAAATGAAAATGTTAAATAGTTGTCAGGTTATTAGTTTGTCATCAGTTCTAATTCAGTGACATATTACAAGTTTTGACTCGAACAGATTTGGCTAATATATTCTTTTTGTATAGCCAAGAAAAAGGAGAAAATACTCTAGCCATACGTATATCGGATATTTCAGAATAGGCTCAGTGACAAGTATCTTAATAACTTTCTTCTGAAATATGTGAACATTATCTATAAATTTCTGTTAATACAAAATAATAAAAACACCAAAAATGTATATGAATTCAAGGCAATTATGAAATAAAGAGATCTACTCAAAATATGTTATTGTCTTTGTTTTAAAAATTCTGTACAGTTTCTACACTTTCTTGATGACCAAAAATGAGTGCAATTTTTAAAAGAAGGGAATTCAATAAATATTCCTAATACTATTTTATTATTAATTTCGTTTTCAGTTTCCATTTTCTTATTAATTTCGTTTTATTTTAATATCTTGTAATATTTAGTATCTCAAAGTGTTTATTTTTATGTGTTTTTTCAGTTATTTTTCTGTTTATTTCTAACCTTTTTACATGTTCTATCGTTTCACCTGCATTATCCTTCCTTCTTCAAAAGTAATCTCAGCACTTCTGATTCTGTGAAGTAATTTACAGGAGCAATCTACATTTCTCTACAACGCGTGTAAGAAATTTGTTCATTACCATTATTATGAATGGTAAGTTTCTCAAACGGTTGTGAACCGTAAAATGCAAATTAATTAATAATATATTTGTTTGATAGTAAAATCCTTACAACATATTCCGTTTACTTTGGCTGATGTAATAATAATTTTTTACTGATTTGCAGAAGCCAATGACCTCCACTAGCAGGAATTTTTAATTACAAGTATGTACATACGTATAATTTACGATTACTATTGAATCAATTTAACACAAAAAGTCAGAATCTCCAGATCGCTGATAGACAAAATGAGACAGCAGACGACAGATATTTTCTTGTTAAGCGATGTACGTATGAATAACTATTTACTGAAGCGGTATATCGGTTTCGAAACAACAAACAACAGATATTGTAAAATGAGATGATTCAGCACATATATCAAACAAATATAAAAAACCTTGATTTACTATAAATTGACAGTGCTACCCTACAAAAGCGTGGGAATTTATTGTTTTCCTACATCTCTGAAATCATACCAGCTTCTTTTTTTGCTGGTTTATGAAATTTTTCTGTCTGTAAATAAGTCAACAATGCGTGGGAAAAAAATGAGAAAAAAACCATAAACTTAGTGGAAAATGAGAACTCCTGAAACTTTACAAACAGAAGATGAAATAAAAAAGTTGATATTATTTCCAGTTAAGTCGGGACTTAAGTAAAAATGCCATTTGTCCCAATACGTAAAAGCCCCCTACAGTTTCTGAATCAATCAATCTGTAAAAATTAGTAATTTTAAATATCGCAAATATATTGTAGCTAACTAATCATTTAATTATATTCAAATGTCATTATTGGTATAAGTAATATAAATATAATCATATGGCCTAAAGCTTGTGGGATCGCCAATTCTGAAACTTCTACAATGAATTTTTTTTACATGATTGGTCAATATAATATATATCCGTATATAACTGATCAATCAAAGTCAAAATAATTTCAGTATTCACTCTTATTTATAACTGTTCTACTTTTCAATTTGAGCAGGATGATTCTGTTGCATATTTAAGTGACAATTGATTAACTTATTGAACGGTAACTTATAAATAATGTAAAAAAAGGTGGTGGTGTTTTACAGCGGAAGCACGACGAGGTCACATTGAAGTTCTATAATAACCACATTTCAAAGTATAACTTTCCATTTTAGAGAATGAAATACCGTTACAAAAAAAAAACTCTCTCTTGTTAGTATCACAGATCGCAGAAATGATTGACAGAAAACATATTTTGTAGTAACTCATTCTCTTGAACAAAATATTATTTGATTTCCTATCGAAGTCTTAAGAGATTTACTGCCATTTAAGCTCATTATCTATAAAAAAAGTTACTACCTAGTTCTCTACTAATATAATAAGAGTAATTCTGTAACCAATTTACATTTATATCGATCGTGAAACGAACTCAAACCGTTCCAATGCTTTTCAATATTTCTCCCAACATGGAAAATTTTGTCCTAGAATTTTCTTAATAAATTAATGGATTTTATCGATTACTATCATATTATCATAAAGCTATAATATTATAAGTTACATAAAGGACACTCTACTTTAATTTAACCTTCATTTTAATCGAATTTGAAACATTACTTCATCATTTAATAAACATTGAAATATTGGTACTCAGATAACCTATTAAATTCTTTTTGAGATAAGGCCTCAGATCCGTTCTGTTAATATAATTATTTATAGTTTACCAGATAGTCGATAACAGCCCCAAACCAACACAAACTGACATTCGCACCGTACAATATCTATATTTTAAATATAATGAAAGAGTTAATGGGATCAAATAATAACAGAAATAGGAATTAGTCCCATATAGAGCAAAAAAGAATTGTAGATACAAACACGTGTTTAGATGAAGTAATTGATTCGTGTGAGGGAGATAAAACCAAGAGATTCACCTAAAAAAGGATGCACCTCTTGAACGTATCAATCATTAGCTCTTGAGTTTGATGGTTTCCAAACACTAACTCTACATTTGAGCCAGTTTCTACTCTGCTGGCGTATCACATTTAGTCGATTTAAGACAGTTTGGGGGTAATACGTATCCTAGAAGTAATATCAAACTTTATTAAAGAATCTGCGAAAGTTGACGTACGAAGCTAGACGATCATGTCAAACACAAACCTACGGTGCGTCACAAGGAACATCGAGGGGGTATGGGGTGCTTCATTACTTTGCCTATAAAAAAAAATTAGAGTGTTGTGTTTTTAAACATTTGCATAACCTTGGTAGCTATTTATGATAGCTAAATTTTAAGTATCAGATACACAAACTAAACTTAAGACATTTGATAACAGTCCACTCAATAACGCTTTCCAATTTTTCAAGATGAAGAATTAGAAGATCAAGATTATCTATCAAGATTTAGTGTATGAATATATTGTAGCACGTCAAGTGTACAGTGGCCGTGAAAAAAGTGTACGCCTACTAAAATATCTGGCGCATGTAACAAACAAATAAGGAATATTTCTAATACCACATATTTGATAATAAAAATAAATTAGAAATTTTTGTTGTTATGATGAAATTAGTGCCATTATCGATTGTACAAATTTTTAAATACTGCTTCCCCCACTACCATAATCCCGAATATTAGCAGCCTTCTTAAAAACTTGTTCGGGAAGAGAAGCTCGAGGATAAAGGTGATTGGAGGTCTTATTCAACCATTGAGGATTTATTCCAGGTACATAGTGATTGGTTAATGACTATGCTTCTGTTATATCCAAGACAATAAACTAAGATTAAATTAAAACAACTAAATCAGAACTGTGATTCTTCTATTTGTAGTTCACTATTACCTGCACAGCTCCAGGGTAATAGGGGTAGTTAGGTTGTTATCCCATGTGGAGCCTAGTCGTCTTTTCTCGTAGGTTTTCTATTAGTAATGAATTTGACAATAGTCGGTTTCAGATCTCTGAATTATTCTGAGGTAGTTTCTCAAATCACCGTGTTCCAAATCATAAAGATTAAGCTACGTTTGTACTAATGTTCACATATTCAATTGAAAATTGGTAGAAGCTCTTTTATACCTTGCTGGGATGTTTGCAACTTACTACATACAAACAGCACCTTCCAGCTTTATTTTTAGAACAAAAACTCGGGTGTCAGTTTCTTATTTTAGAGTGCAAGAAACCACTTTCTCTCTTGGCGGTTCCCAAGAAAGGCGAGGGTAGAACTGCAGTGAAGATAAGGATGTGTACAGGGGTCTCTAAGTTAAAGTTAAAAATCGTAGTGGCGGTTAATTTGCAGGTGTTGGCGGTTTTGCTAAGGCGATGATATCGACAATGTGATAGGTTCGACTAATAGATCAGACAATTCCTTTTCTGAATGCTCCTCACAATTTATTGCCCATTTGCAACAATTACTCGGAGCATCTGTAAACGGAAATAGGCTGCTTGCAATTTTCAGACTATATTGCAAAATAAGTTTTAGTAAGTAATGATTTTTACTTCGATTCGGTCATTATTTTGATCTATTCACAGATTTTAGCTATCCCAGGGATTATTGAAAATTAATCAATTAATTTACTGCTTGTTTACCAGCGGCATTTACAACTCAATGTTAACTTAACTAAATCAGGACTTAAATACTAACTGAGGCTACAGGGTGTACCCAAGTGATGGAAATATTAAAAAAAAACAGACAATCCTTAACAAAAAAAAATCACTTCGTTACAGTCGTCATAAAATCGAAGTGTTGACCCATCTACATTTAGCGTCTCCTCAACATTAATTCTCTGATCCCATATTTCACTTCCACAACCACTGAATGCTTAACAAAATTAAAAAAAGTGATCTCTCATTGAAATTTCTATAAGGGTGATACCCTTATAGAAATTTTATGTTATACTTAAAAGGTTAGGTTTGTATCGTTTTACCATAATTCGTCTAGGTAAATACTAATAAAAAAAACTTGCAAAGCCACATTGATTGAAGATGTCTATGAATCAATTCTGCGTACAAAATAAAAATCGTGATAAAAACTCAGTATATGATAAATATTATATTTGTTAGTAACCTTTAATATCAGTATCAGTTTTAATCCAGGAAATTAATGCTGTCTATTATAATACTATAAAAACAGTTATACTAATCCTTATCGTGGTCTTGATTTGGGATTTGCCTCTCGATTATTTTTATGACAAAAATTGCGAATGTCTAGATCAGTTTGTTCTTAAAACATAATTCCCAAAGTTCTTGGACATAATAAAGAAGATTCTCCTACACTATATTTTATTGAGAAGATTTAAAAGGGGTGATGATTGTGACAGGGTACCTACGTGATTTATTCAGATTTTTCCAAAACATTCGGTACATTGGGCCACAATATTGTATTACAAAATTTGACCAATTATTGTTTCTCTTTGCTGCTTCTTGAACTCTTCAAGCCGTAACTCAAAGAGAGAAAACAAATTGTTCAATGTTCCATCCGGAGTCTCGCAAGGTTATAATTTAGGCCAACTGTTATTTATTATATTCATAAATAATACCCGACAAAATTAAGTGGTTTTTATTTGTAATACGCTCATGATAAGAAAATCTCTACTAGCTATTTGTCTTATTCTATTAGATAATTTAACAGAAACCACTGGGGCAGTGAATAAATGCTCTCCAAATGCCTTAAAATGTCAAGTTGTCTTTCACAAACAATAATAATATAAACTATAACTTTTAATTAAAAGGAACTATCATCAAGAACACCATTCGTGATGTATGGGTGCTATTTTTTATGCTAAGTTCACACAAAAAATTCAGTATTTGCCCGTCAGTATGTCTTCTTTAGAATACTTCGAGATATTTTGATGATATCAAACTTCTTTAAAATTTAAATATATCGTTTTATTTGTAGAAGAACTGGGTTCTTTTCTCATTTCTCTTATTTTATATTCTTGACATTTTCATTAATTTTTTTATCCTGGTCTTCTTTTGAAGTGAAGTGAGCTCTGTTGGTTGGAGTTCCTGTATTTATGGGTTTAGCAGGAGTATAATTTCCTCGTTCAATTTAAATACCGTAGCAAAATATTAACCAAACGTGTTTTGATTACCACATACTACGTAGAAAATAAATGAAGTTCGTAAATTAAAAATAAAAATATAAATAGCTCTCCTTATCTTATTTGTCAAAATCAATTACCACAATTGACTAAAACATATTATTGTTGCACATGTTTTGGCATATTATACTCTGATTGTTTAAATGGCATATTGTCTAAAAGTTATTTGTGGCATCGGTCAATTTTCTTTCTTCTCTTATTTGGGATTTACTACCACACTTCTTGAACTTTGTTTAACATAACCTTTACGCCTGTGACTTTACGTCAGAGGAACAGTTAAATGTTGGTTTTTTGACATAAAATATAAATTTCACGAATTACACGAACCAAAAAGATTCTAAGCATTGAAAAAGGAAACAAATTAAATTTTCGAAACGTCTGCCAAACATCATCGTTTTTATTTTCCTGTTCCTTTGACGTAAAGCCACAGGCGTAAAGGTATATTTTTTTTACTCCAGATATTTTGTAAATTGTCTTGAAAATGTTCAGAAGTGCGGTAAATCCCAAAAATCCACAATAAGAAAATTGAATGACATATTTTCCTAAATTGTATAAAAAATAAACTCTGTAGCATAATATAAGCAACGATTTTGATAAGATATAAAGAAATAGGGGTTTATAATGATTTATAAGTTGTAAACAATTAACTTATTAAACAAGAGGATTTTAAGATTTTGTCATATTTCTAAATAAATAATTGAATGGGAACCTTGAAATATTTGGCTATTCTCATACGTACCAAGTAAAGTGGGGTATTTTGCATCTAGGAATAACAATGAGTAACCAAGAACAATTATTAAGGTAATAAATTTAACATATTTGCATATTAAAAAAATCCGTTTTATTTAATGCGGTTTGGGAAATTGACCATAACAGGCATTGGCATCGTGTACTGAACATATCCGTTATTACACAGTTACGAATATTGTGATTGTAAATTATTTTATATGGCGATATTTTAGCTAAGGCAAAAGTTCTGATTCCTCTTGAATTTTAGCAGTACAACGAGTCGTTTTCGATAAAAATACGAGAGAAATAAAATTTCGAAATTTAATTTTGTTATAAGTTTGAAAGATTTATCGAGTTTTCAATATTTGCAGTACCTAAGTGTTGTAAAACCAAATTTTA
Organism: Rhagium mordax; assembly: GCA_963680705.1. Classification (NCBI taxonomy): domain Eukaryota; kingdom Metazoa; phylum Arthropoda; class Insecta; order Coleoptera; family Cerambycidae; genus Rhagium; species Rhagium mordax. Next base: position 69,304,863 of record OY796661.1, read on the forward strand.
AGGTATTCCCACAAAATAATCGAAAAGGCAATGTTGGATTGAAATATTGGAGCACGTCGTGTTTTCACCACATTTAGTGGCCTGGCACAATTTTGGCAACAAAGGTATCATTTTCAATAAAATGCCTCACCATTAACCTGTCAAGGAAGAAAATAAGGTTCAATAAAAAATTCAATAATTCGAAACCACAAATATTGATATTGATAGGAAGTCTCATTTATGGCATGTGAGTTTCCGCGATCTATAAGGGGCCTTCCATAGAGTATTTTTTTGGAGTTAAAAAAACTAAAGAAAATACAAATCATTGATGAGTGACCACGAATTCTCTTCACTAATAGGGTTTGCGATAAAAATTGAAATTTTTCTTTAATTTTGGGTTAAGCCAAAAATAATTCTTTGTGGAAAATCATTATTGCTTGGACCCTTACCTGAATCTGGTATGGGTACAAATGCTCCTTCAACCAACGACAAATAGTTGGCTGGTGTCCATTGAGTTACTTTTTCACGATCGCATGCCAGTTTTGCATTGGATTAATTTTGTCCACTATTTTGAACAGTTCGGAAAATAAGAAATATTTCAAAATCGCACAAATTTTGGTTTGGAAACGTGACCAATTCTTTTCTCATATCGATTTTTGCTGTCTTTTCGGCCAAAAATAGGTTGTGGTATAAGAAAAAAGCAAGATGCAATTCTTGTGTAGCTATTGAATGTTCTAAGAAAAATCAAAGGTTGAATTTCAATATTGCACATAAGATAAAAATAATTGAATATCGAAAGAAATAAACACTTGCTCACTTCCTATTTTTTTTCTTCAAACAATCGACACAATAGAGAATTCAGACAATGTTATTATGGACGTGGATAAAAATATGTACGTATGACGTTGATTTCTCGTTAATTTGTCATCGCCTAATAAAGTTATAAATGACGATAATGCGGTAAATAGTTTACCGACCTTGGCCTTGAATTTCATGGGCTTGTCGCGTGTTCATTGTAATCTATGTTTATACGCTTTATTACTTTATACGTACGTAGTCTAAGTGATGATCCTACTTAAACCTGCTTAAAGTAAGATGCCACCCGTGGGCCTAATCAGTAATTAAAACAAAGGTCAGGTTTACCTGTCACCTTTAATTGCTTGATTTGAACATTCAATTTTAGTATCTAATTGTGTTGTTGCGTTTCATCTCAGGAAGACCAGGTGTTAATCTGGCTCATGAGTGAGGAGCACTGATCTAGATCAGTGGTGAGGAGCAGAGATAGAAAACCTGATTTTGGGATATATGATGATCTGATAATGAATTCTATTAATTTTGCATATATTCATATAAATTGCTCGACATTGTCTGGAGGGCAAAAAGGTAGTTTGTCACATAGATTACAAACGTTGTAATAAATACCAAATCACCCATAGAGAAGTAAGTAATTATGCTTCTCTTGTGAAGTAAAAATATAGGTTAGATCGACAGAGGATGCAATGATAAATCTTACTAGTAAAATATACCAATCCTTGGTATTCCTTCTCTGTCTATCTTCAAAACCGTTCGACAGAGTCTGGCATGAAAAATATTATTAATATTGGAAAATATTGGGTTAGACTAGTTAGTGGAATGTAATAGATAATATAAAAACATCACAGAAACATTAGACTATGGAGCACCCTAAGGAACAGTATTAGGGACAGTCTGATTTAATACTTGCATCAATGACCTGTTCAATATCTTTACTAACGGTGAGATAATCAGCTTTGCTGACAGTATGTGTTGGTCAAAAGAAAAAGATTTTAGAATGATCGGATGGATTGGATTCATGGATGAATCACAAACTTTTAACTATAAAAGTTATACCGGGTGGCCACGAAAATGTTACATACGGAATAACTGGAATATTATGAAAGACAGAGTTCTGAAATTTGGGACTAAAGTCAGAATCTGACATAATTCGCTTTCCAATATTCAACTGAATTTAGTGAACAAGTGAACTATTCTGGCCTTTATATACCTACTGATATGCCTTCTGGAATAATTCAGGTGTTTCTTAAACTCGAATATTTGTAAAATTGTCAATATTTCCGACCCACAGCACAGCTATTGGTATTGATGTGGAATTTCAGTTATCGAGTGTGGGCTTCCTTGTCTCATAAATGGTTTTTACGAAAGGTTATTGTATCTTCGCTAGAGCATTATTTCTTCTTTTTTGGCGTAGAAAAAATTCGAAATTTCATGAATGAAGGGGGAGATAAAAAATTTAAAGAATTAATATTTTCCTTATGAACAAGGGATCAATCAAAACATTTTTTTGGTGAAACTGGTTAAAGAAACATGCATTTCTTGTAGACACTAAGATGTTTGAACCCAAAAAAATCCGAACAAACAGGCATGTTCATAATTAAATTCTCTTTTAAATTCTGCAAATTTCATCGATATCATTCGTTCACAAAATATTTGACCACTTGGTACACTTCAATTTTCCAGCGGTTTGGTTCAGTTTTTAAGTACATATTACTGACAAGTCCAGTAATTTATAATACTGTTCAGAAAGTGATTCAGAGATAAAGCATACGAGTTCATTGAGAAACTCCTACTTTTTTGGTTTCATACTGAATCAGTTTGGAAGGAATTTGCCAGAAACCAAATAAAATGAATCACTCCGTACATTTAAAAAAATTATTTGAAAAATGTAATAAAAATCGCATGTAACATCCATTATCATTAATATTTTATTAATACGGAGATTATAAGTTTCCGATAAAAAAAAGTTGTCATTTCCAATAATTTATGTGTGAAAATTATTATGGACTAAGTATTCAGAATTTCTCCGCATTAGCTCCTTCAATAACTTTTTATTTAATAACATTTCAATGGAGGTCATCCTGTGTTGTTTTCAACTTGAAATGGAAAATATATTAATAAATCAATCGCATTACCATCTTTATTCTCAAGGTTTAAAAATGATCATTAAATGTCAACGAACAAGGTCATCACTAAACAATTATAATAAAAATGTGTTGTTTTGTATTATTTGTTATTGGCGCGTTATTCTATATTGTTTTTATCAGTATGGAAATAATCTTTTTCAGTAAACGACGCATATCGTTATCATTCAAAATTAACCTTACTATAAATATTGTTGTTATTTAATGATCGATTTATTTGCGATTTTAGTCATTTGTGTTACATATAGACGATTTTTAGTCTATATCTCCGCATATTGTCAAGGTCTAGAAATATATTTATTCAAATTGATTAGTGTTGTCTTAAAGCCATGGCCTTTATCATAAATGTTAAAGAATGTAACTTTATAATTATATTATATAAATAGTATTCACGGAAATACCGGCTGGGTGTTCCCCTTAGGTCTGGTTTGAGGGTACTTATTTAATTTAATGATAAGACAATTGCTCCATATCTGCCTAACCTTGACAAAAGTGTATTTGGTTTGATAATCTAAAATAAATAAACATTTTATACATGTACAGACGACCAAACTTGTTGACAAGAAAATTCAACAAGTTCCAAATTGAACGATTTATGTTTATCTTGGTAAAAACAAATATGTGGACGCAACATGGTTATCGGAGTGCCGTCGAGCACCAGGCTTGCACATAACATTAGCATAAACATAGGATTAATTTCTGTAGTTAAAAATAGGTACCTACCTCCATTTCAAAGTCCACAAGTCAAATCATCTCATCCAATCCCGTATGGGTGCCGGGTGTACAAAGAATAGCCCCAAGGAATCTCCTGCCTGTCGTAAAAGGCGACTAACTAGAGCAGTTGTCCCTATACATGCCTTCCTTTTTCGTCCTTGTTCCCCAACTGACCTACCAAATCTCCATATTCCCTTACCCTTTTTCGCTCAACCCGAAATCCCAAGGTGTTATATTAAACCGTGCAACCAGAGAGACGAAAGAAAACAAACCTTGGTTCCTGGTTGTACGGAAAATTAATAAAGTGGACTTTGTCTCAGTAAACCCCTTTGTCATATCCAAGACTTTATATGGATTATGGAAAACTTAAAATGGTACGAAAAAACAAAGAAGTCAAACTGACTTCCAAATATTACCAGATTTATTAATGAAGCTGTTGAAGTGACTCATGAAACATTATACTTTAAAAAAGAAGTAGTTACATGCAAAGGCCCATTGATCTGTAATCGAGAGGAAGTCAACGAAGAATTGTTGAAATAAGGTGTAATTGACGTAACCCGGATGAAAACGAAACTAAATGGAACGATATTAGATGCAACAAGTTTAATATTGACATTTAACTCACCAGTTCTACCTAAGTATGCTAAATCAGCTTTTTATAAACTCCACAACCCCTAAGATGCTAAGTATCGAGGCTTTGGGCATACCGCCAAAAAATGCTTAAAAGCTCAAATATATGTCTGCGAAAAAGAATTACATGAGGGAGTTCCATGTGAAATACCTACTAATTGGATAAATTGCTAGGAAGGGTACAACACAGCTGGGGCAAAAATTGTACAAAGTATCAACAAGAGCAAATCCAGAAATTAAAAATAGAGAAAATCGGCAACCAGGAAGCCAGGCAAAAAGTAATCGTTCAAATGTCAATCGCAAATGTATCGTACAGGCCAAAGAAATGTTGAAGATCTATAAAAACTCCTCTTCTATTTCCTGTATAGGCAGATTGTAGGAATTATCTTAATTAGCTTTATCATGAATACACTTTCTAGATATTAGTTTGTTTTCAAGGTAGTTGAAATCGTTATTTGATGTACGTATTGGGTAGCGATCATTACCAAATAGATCATTGGTGAGCTACATTTGCAGCGCATATAAGGCCTATTGATGAGAAGGTGCCAGAGCTACTATTGGAAAAGGTACCAGATCACGTGTTCATTAAAAATATGGTGTCATCATCCAACAGTTCTTCATTGATATATCCTCTGGTGTATCTGTTAATGCTGCCTCACAGAGTGATATGTTCGTGGAAATCATCTTGGAGAATAGAGTATAGGCAGTTCAATGATCAGGTTTTCTAGATCATTTAATTATTAATGATGATTGACTTGCAGTGGTTTTCTCCTCTTGGGCCATCGTGGCCTCCTCTTTCTAATGTTTTTTTATAGAATGTGGATTCTTGCTAAAGCTAATTGGCATCTCCTTAGAAATAATCTGTCCCAAATTCAAGTAGATAATGATCTGTTCAAAATATATGCACAGCCATTCTTCAATCAGAAAAATCTATAGTTAAATCAAGTGAAACTGTAAAAATACGGTTGGTACCTTGATAGAATGAACATGTACACAATGTCATCAAAAATGAAGTTAAACGCGACCCTTCTATGGAAAATATTATTAATTTTACACGACAGAATCTAAAAGAAAATGATACGTATCTTCCTCTATTAATTGCCCACAGCTGAGAGGTATGTGAAAAGGCTCGAGCTATATCAAGAAACAAGAAACAGTATAAGTGGTACCTGAAGATAATGGTCAAACCAACAAAATATATCAAAAACCTTAGCTATCCAGTTTCAAAATGCTAGTAGTTCTGAAAACTATAACTTTCACGTGAAAAGAGTACCAACAAGGAATACGAACTGCAGTCTTTTGACTCACTTGGAGAGAATTCCTACAATCTGCCTCTATAGAGGAAATAGAAGAAGCCTTTAACGATGTAGAAGACACCTCGCTAGGATGGGATGAATAACGTTTCCCATGACAAAAAATCTGAATACCACAACGAAGAACACTTCTCAATATCTACAACAGAATATAGAAAGAGAAATTCCCGGTATGGAAGTCTTCTGACCTAAATTTCTTTTCTCGATGGTCCAAGCGTGCCTATAAATGTCATTTTCCTACGTTTCAGGTTAACATTTCATTCTAATTCAGATTGTTTTTTTGTATGATTGAAAACAACAAGATTCTGATAGAAGTTTTTATTCATTTATATCAAAACATCCTGGTGTGCTCTTTAAGCTTCCTAAAATGAACATGTAACAGCTGACAAATCCTAATGTGTTATCCATATATGGTATGATGATGCAATTTGGATAGCTTCAGATATTTCCAAAATATTTGATAGTCAATATTTTATCATATCATGATCAAGATCTACTAAATAAATCACCTTATGGTGTCAGCTCAGCTGTGTCTATGGAGATCATAGTTTCGCTCTACCCCCTCACTTTATATCGCAATTGATGTTCCACAAAAATTTCGCTTATCAAAAACTTTGCTCCTTTTTATATTAATTTGCGTTTTGCATGTCTAACCCTATATGCAAGTTCTTGTTTCAGAGACTAGAGAGTGCAGCTGAATCTTACACCTCTGACTTGGCTAAAATTATAGAATTTAGAATTATGGGGTTCAAATAATCTGGTAGATTTCAATCCTAAATTTCCTCCAAAAATGCAGTCCAATATGAAACAATTCAACAAAAAGGGGTCAAACATCACCATGTCACACCCAGATGCTTCCTGGTTTGGGATATTGCTCACACATTTAAGGGTCCGAACCTAGAACAACATTGAAATTTTCTAATTAAATCTGAGATCGAGTTTTACGAATGGTAGATAATGCAGCTTTTGCAACACTTACTACTGTTAATGATCTCATTCTCCTTTATCGATATTTTTAATGTTTACTCGTGCTTAGACAAAATAATGCAATTAATATTAAATAACAGCGGTTCGATAATTCCGTGTTGCAATGTATTCAAAATGAAGAAGCGAGGGGAAAAACCCAAAATCAGACATGTGTTATTTATGCGCATCTCTCAAGTATTAAATTTTATTGAATTAATTTCGACGCTACTACAATTCATAACTTTATTAATGAGTTAATGATTTAAATGAGGAAATATTAATATCCTGTATATCAGTTCAATAAAAATGAGAATTCATCTGGCATTGACTCCTATCAAAAAATATACATGCATAATTCAATTTGTAAGTCAACACTAATGTCTTTCCTAGACGACATTGAATCTATTTTGTACCAAGGTTATTTTTATACCAAAGTTTTAATAGACATTTAAAATATTGAATAAGTTTCAGCCCACACTCACGGGCGTGCGTTTTTTACATGGAGCAAAGTCATCTAAATATTCTGTTTATTTGGCGCTGCAATTGAGACTGACCGTGACTTTGACTTGGAACAAAAGATAAATCTGTCCTAGAGAAAGTGACCGAAATCGTGACAAGTAAAGGTACGTGGCATTACTTTAAATTAAACGCGTGAGTTTTCACTTTTTTATTACAACAATAAAATAAATCCTCGATGAATTTACATACAATTGAAACCTGTGAAGATCAGACCTTGCTCTCAAAACACATTTCTTTCAGATACAAGATACTAGGGGGAAGCCGGGCAAATTCAATGCGTCAGTCTTTGAAGTCGTATAAAGAGTTACAATACTACTCCGTCCAAAATCTTTAATTGAGTGGCTTAAATTTGAAACAGTTTTTTTGTATTTTTTTTATTGATAAATAGACCGTATCCACCAGGCGAAATAGGGATCCGATTAAAATCTTAATAATATCGTTTAAACCACACTAATAGTAAATTTCAAATCACACCATTCGAAATATATTACATTTGTTCTAATTAGACTCTGCAATAATAAGTATCGACTTCTCGTTTGGGGCGTAAAAAACAACTTTTTATGTCAATACAGCTTCACATCAACTTAAAACGAAATGAACGCTACTGATTGCCTGCTTTCCTTCGTTGGAATTAATCGCTGCAGTTTGGGTCGAAAGGTAATCAATTTTAACTAACTGGCAGACATTCTTTGTTGACATCACCTTTAATCACTTTGGACCATTTTGCTTTAAGCAAGCTTTCATCTATGATAAAATACCTATTTATCAGTAAAAGGGTTGGAATAAGAAGAGAAGTTGCAGCTACATAAAACTGTATTAGTTAAAAATGAAAAAAATTAGAGTAGGTGCACTAATTATATTAGTAATAGGTACAATAAATAACTGGGAGGCTGGTTATGGACAAGTTTGGTCTTTAGCAAATAGTTATGGAATCAAACAAAACATTATGAGTTCATAAAATTTTCCAGATCAAAGGAATCACATATTCTAAGTATCCAAAGCAAAAAAAGATTTTAATTTTCTTACAGACAGTAGAGGCTTCATCATACTTAAACAGTCTTCCAGAACACCACCCCAAGGCGTTACGTACAAGTAAATATTCAGAGTCAAGATGATTAAATTAATATTGCACTTGCAAAAATTTCAAAATAATTTTTATATCTAAACACGACTATTATAAGTAGACTAAGTAGAAATTATTAACACAATATTTTCAAAATATCAAATCAAATGAATTGAAAAGATTTGGTGCACATAATGATAATCATGGTCTTCGCACATGATATGGGAGGATTGCAAAGTCCGCTAGAAGACAAGTGCATTGCTGGTCACGTGCAATCGAAAATCTTAAAAAGTCTTTAAAATATAGTTTAAAATCGTTTACTGAAAGAGATAAAAATATTTTTTATTTTAACATACCTTCCTAATTTGTGTTTAGTCTCTGGATAAAGAACCACCCTGAGGAGTCGATCAGGTGCCAATGCAACAAGACATTATAAGTTTCTTGTTTCCATCTGCAGAAGGCCATCATTGTTGCCATAACCACTCCAAATCAATCACTTCTCTAGTTTCATCTTCGAACCTTCCTATAATTCAGGATTGCGTTCCAATCATGGAAGCTCATCTCTTCCTTGTGAAATACTCTGTGTCGAGGATTTCATGTCTCAGCCACTTATAGTCTCACTATGTCAAATCAAATAGAAGGAAGTCCTTTCATCTTTGCATCTTAGGCTAATATGAGTTTCATGCAAGACTTCGATTAGATAATTTGGAGATTTCAGCTCCAGTCCACTAATCAAACCGATTTCTATTTGTTTGCCTATCTGAGTTTGCTTGCAGCTACTGCTCAATATCCAACATTAATTGTAGAATGAGGTACAAATAATCTTGTAGATTTTGTTACAAAATGCAGTCCAGTACGTTTCCCAAAAATGACTCAAACGTCACCATGTCTTACCAAGTGAAGAAAAGCACCTATTAGTAAGTTTAAAGTAGTCACTTTTCGGGACTCCAATTAGATAATTTCGAGATTTCATCTCCAGTCCAAACGACCTTTATTTGTTTGGAACCGTTCTGAGCCCAATTGCAGCTTCTACATCCTTCAACATCCAATATTTCTTTAGCATTGCGAGCGGGTTTGACTTGCTTTCTTGTGATGATTTATATAGGCTTCTGTTTTTATTACAGCCTCTCGGCTATAAAGTTTACTTCCTTGGGATAGACAAGCTCATCTAAAGGCATTTCCGCGCTCCTGGACAAGTGGTAATTAAGAAACACCGAGGGTTGAGAACGACATAATAAAAATACCTGTAGGACGCAACGTTAGTTACATAAATATAATCTTCGTATGGTAAAATAATTATGTTGAGAAACATCTTAGGTTGTCTCAACTTTTTGAGTTTCATACCAACTTAAATTTTGAAAAACTACCTGAGGAAGTAAACGCGCATGATATGGGAGGATTGTAAAGTCCGCTAGAAGACAAGTGCATCGCTGGTCACGTGGAATCGAAAATCTTAAAAAGTCTTTAATATATAGTTTAAAATCGTTTCCTGAAAGAGATAAAAATATTTTTTATTTTAACATACCTTCCTAATTTGTGTTTAGTCTCTGGATAAAGAACCACCCTGAGGAGTCGATCAGGTGCCAATGCAACAAGACATTATAAGTTTCTTGTTTCCATCTGCAGAAGGCCATCACTGTTACCATAACCACTCCAAATCAATCACTTCTCTAGTTTCATCTTCGAACCTTCCTATTAAAATTCAGGATTGCGTTCCAATCATGGAAGCTCATCTCTTCCTTGTGAAATACTCTGTGTCGAGGATTTCATGTCTCAGCCACTTATAGTCTCACTATGTCAAATCAAATAGAAGGAAGTCCTTTCATCTTCGCATCTTAGGCTAATATGAGTTTCATGCAAGACTTCGATTAGATAATTTGGAGATTTCAGCTCCAGTCCACTAATCAAACCGATTTCTATTTGTTTGCCTATCTGAGTTTGCTTGCAGCTACTGCTCAATATCCAACATTAATTGTAGAATGAGGTACAAATAATCTTGTAGATTTTGTTACAAAATGCAGTCCAGTACGTTTCCCAAAAGTGACCCAAACGTCACCATGTCTTACCAAGTGAAGAAAAGCACCTATTAGTAAGTTTAAAGTAGGTAACTTTTCGGGACTCCAATTAGATAATTTCGAGATTTCATCTCCAGTCCAAACGACCTTTATTTGTTTGGAACCGTTCTGAGCCCAATTGCAGCTTCTACATCCTTCAACATCCAATATTTCTTTAGCATTGCGAGCGGGTTTGACTTGCTTTCTTGTGATGATTTATATAGGCTTCTGTTTTTATTACAGCCTCTCGGCTATAAAGTTTACTTCCTTGGGATAGACAAGCTCATCTAAAGGCATTTCCGCGCTCCTGGACAAGTGTTAACCTTATCATTGTTAAGCATATTGCTTTTAAAGCCACCTAGCTATCAGAGGCTTCGTACCTGCACTATCTGCTGTTCTATCTTCTTTCTACTACATAAGAGGATGATCAGTGTGGCACACCAGAGAGGACATTTTTCCCTATTTTAACTGTTTCCTTTGAGTGAAAGCGTAGTTCCTTTGCAACTTCAGCTGATCTTGGTCTTGATTGGAGATAAGTAGCCCTTAACCGTATACCCTAAATATGGACTAAGTTTTTCTGCAGCTAACTGGCTATAAGTATATTAATAGCGTATTGCGGTGTGTCAAGAAATATGAGGTGGTTAATTCAGGGATATCGAAGACCTTTTTGGAGAACATGGACTGCATTTTGGACGGACTAAAATCAAATGCCAGCAAGAGTATTTGTACTTCTGCAAAGTTATTGACAAAAAATTTGAAAATAAAAATTGATATCCACAAATACAACTAAGGTGACATCTAATACATTCATAGAAGATATTTAGAGTTACTGCTCGGACTTCTCCATATATCTCGATTGTTTCAATTCATTTATGTGTGTAATGTAGATCTCTTGTTGAACGTCTTTGAAGTCATACCAGCAATGCTTGCCTCAGTTAAAGATCCTCTAAATTGTTATAAATGCTGTCAACGTCAAATCTCCAGAGGTTTTAAATTTACATTATATCTACTTTTTTCGTTCTCTTAGTTCTATCCCTTTTTTCTAATTTATAGTGATGGGTAACTGGGAATTTTCTTAGAGATAGTGAATGCCTAGGAAAAGTTCCCGAGAATTTCCCAAACTCTAATTCGTGGGAAAAAATCTGAAATTTTGTTCAAAATGATAAATCTGGCAATATTAAGTATTTTTGATAGATTAAGAGATCAAAAAAACAGAAAACGTTTAATTTTACCTGTTGTCGCCCACTGGGGTTCTCAATTGTTTGCTTTAGAATCAATGTTGGTTTGTAAAGTTAGTCTACAAACTTTGGCGGTGGATGAAGATATTTTAAATGTATTAGGACACGAGAAAAAATAAACGGTTTGAACGTATGAAGATTGGAGAAGACAATAAACCTATGGAGCTCTTGCTATTGAAGAAAAATGAAGAAAAACGTTTATGGATAAACTTAAAGAAAGAAAAGCTCTCAAATCCTTCAGCTTGCCTGTTAAATCCAAAGGCCTAAGGTTACTTATTTAAGTCCCGAAGAACAACTTGATGCCATAGAATATGTACATTGTCAATTTTGCAAAAAGTTCGTATTTCTCAGATACCATTCCAATTGAGAATGAACAGTTACTGGTTGAAATTGTCCAATACAGAGTTCATGGAGGTATTTGGACAAAAGATTTTATTTGAGATTCTGCGCGAAATTAAAATATTAGGTCTAGTGGCCTAGTATATGGTAGAAGGAAATAATTGGTCAAAACAGTCACCTAGCAAATATAGCAGTTAAAATTTTATCAGTTCCGGCTACCTCAGCGTCTACTGAAACATTTAAAGTAAACATTGTCTTGCAGTCTTTCCTCAAACAATTTGTGGATATTCAATGAAAAAATTTTATGAGGAATATTTGGGGAAATTCCCAAACGATATTTTTCGGGAATTTACCCATCATTAGGAGAGTAAATTATTAAATAATCATTTGAATCAAGGCTAGCTGATCATTGAGTCAGACTTCTCACTAGCAATACGAAAATCAGTTCAATGTTTCCAATCAATGTTTCCAAAGTACCATGGCTTGTAAATGTAAAGTAATAGGTAGAAAAAGTTTAGTAAGTAAAAAGGGCCTGTAAAGGCTTTTATAAGTCGATCTTTACTAATCTAAATAAATACGTTTAAGTAACGAACCTTTTAAAAATCTTTTGTTTATGATACTGAATCAAACCGATGATTTGATCAAATTATTTTAAGTAAACCACTGTCCTAAGTCGTTGTTAGAGATACGAAGTAGGTACCGATCGTTATGTAATAATCATGAAACAATTTATTCCATAGTATCTTTCTACGTACGCGGTAAAAATAGTCAAGGATTAGAGAATGACATTTGCTTAAAGGAAACGTTCAATGTCATTTAAACATTTTTTTTAAAATAGACGTATTGAAATAAATCTATTTGGATTACTCATTCAGCAAACATTTTCTCTGGCTAGTGAAAGTGACAACTAATTAAGAGAAGATAACTGCGTTCCGACCGTTAGCTATTTAACATATATTTTCATATTCTCTTGCTTGGTGTATTTATAAACAGATACCACGTAATATTGTTATATAAAACCGACAAAATAATTTTTCTAAGAATTTGCATGAGGATGGTCAAGTAATTTCATGGTTATTGTTAGCTCTGCGTAAGCTGGAAGGAGAATTTCTGACTGGTGAACTGCAACCATAACTGGAATCTCGGACGCCAGTTCCTTATTTTAGAGTGCAAGAAACAGCACTTTCTCTCTTGGCGGTTTTCAAGAAAGGCTGGGGTAGTCTGCAGTGAAGAAACGGTAGTGTACAGAGGTCTGGTGGATGAATGTCGTTTCTTAGCTAATTAGTTTTATATATATTAAATGAAAACTCGGCGGTTTCAAACAGTATACAAAGTGTTTATTCACCACAGAAATCAGACATAATGCTTAACGGTTTATATACTACAATATTCTATACCATAATCGTCGAATTTGAATTGATCTCTTCTTCATAAAATCGTATTGTATTTTGGAAAAATTTAATTTTAACACAAGAAGTTACACAAATCGGCCAGGCATGAAAATATGTAATCGCTTTCAACACTAACTAGATAAAAGAAAAATAATCATCGGTGTTTAAGAATGCCTCACAATTCTCTGTTGCTGAAAGGGATAGAAAAACAATTAGATTTATGGTCCTCATACCTAAATAACATTTTTATAAAATTTAGTTGTTTGTACAACACAGATTTAACTTACATCATTGATATAAATATTGCCTGGTCTCTTTTTTGTCCGTATTAAATATTTGAAATAGACATGTGAATAGATCTATCTGATATCGGAATCATTAAGTGGGCTACTGGGCTATTTTATCAAACCTATTATGACTTAAGATTTGTTCACTGATAAAGTTTTGCTAATCATTTTTAAAATAATTCAATTCTAGGAAATCTTCATATTATTGATAATAACTTTGAATATTCCATCTGCTGTTTACCCGACTTTCCCCTAGGTATTCGTTGAAACATCAAGGAAGAAAGTTGAATCTCATCTCTTTAAGGCAATACAGGAAAAAGGAGGACGCTGTTGAGAAATTTTAATAGAATTTGAAGGATACCACATGATTAAATTAAGTTTAATTTTGTATGAACCCTAACAGCAATAATAAAATATTCAACCGGTTCTACAACTTCAATTGTTTAGATGATTTAAACTGAAGGTCAAAAAATTAATAAATTAATTATTTCACTGAATCAGATATTATACTATCCTTGTTCCTTTGTTTCGCTATGTCATTATTGCAGTCATGAGTGTTTTTGGTATTATATTATCGAGAGATTTTTAAATAATTTACCAAAAAGTTTACGCACTCTGTTAATTTAATCAGGTCGATGAAGCAAGTAGATCGCATTGTCTATTTTTGCTCTGTAGAAAGTTAAAATGCAGAAAATGTTTCATTATTTTTTACCTTATACAAATCTGCAAAGAAATTACCTAATTAATGAATCGTATTCTTTGAAACAATTCAAGTGAAATCGAAATCAAAATTACATACATAAAAATATTAGGTAGGTATATAGAAATTAAATTTCACTTAAATTGTATGGTCGGATAAAATCAATTACATGGCGCTTTTTTCCTTGTTTAAATTATAATAATTCTTATTTTTTTAAACACGCAGAACTATTTAAATTCAAATAATAGAGAGATAATCAAGAGGTGCTAATTTTAGAAAATTCCAAACAGCAAAAATTATTGGTATGAAAAATTATTAAGTATGTTATATATTTTTTTAAATACTTTTGGAAATCCTGGAAAATTGTATTTTTCCCTACAAGTATCCCCAGATATTTCTAGATGCTCAATTATTTATCTAAAGAGTTTAAAATAGGCTCCAAAGTGGTCCTTGGGGTCGCTGATTATTAATTACATGTGAAAACTGGAAAATTCTGTGAGAAAAATCCAATATGGCGGCATTTCCATTTTTTTGTTACAGTTTAAAGAATCGTGTATAAAATGTACAACAAGGGGTTTTTGAGATTGCCGATGCTAAATTTTCTGTGAAAATTGAAAAATTTTGTTTGGAAAATCCGCTTCGATGAATATCTTACGGTAGGAAAACTTTAAAATTTAAGTTTTTAACAAAATAGCTTGAAATTTTTATAAAAGGAGTTTTTTGGGTCTGCTGATTACGAATTTGTTATGGAAATTGGAAAATTCCATGACGAAAATTCAATATGGCGAATTTCCAATTGTTTTTTAACATGATCATAGAATTGAATAATACATATAACAAGGGTCTTCACAGTTGCTGATTCTTCTATTATAGTCAAAATTCAAAATTGAGTTCGGAAAATTTACTTTGATAAAAATTGCATGAAAGAAAAATTTTAGAAAATTCAAAGTTTTTAACGAAACATCTTAAAATTCTTATTTAAAAGATGTTTTTGGGTCACAGATTACGAATTTGACGTGGAAATCGGTTATTTAAGCGAGAGATATTTAATATATTGGATTCTTCGATGTTTTTTTTGAAATAAACAAAATTTTAAATGTTTTCAGTGTGTAATCAGAAAATGGCAATTCCAAGAAATGAGAAATATACAGGGTGTTCTATTTAAAGAAACACAAGTTTGATTTGTATCTCCGAAATGTGATGTTCAATTGTTTTTTGAATAGTTCGTCGAAATCGCAAGAAAATTTCCTACAACTTTGGTCTGTATAATTTTTTTCTAGGTAAAAAAGTAAAAAAGTTAGCAGGGGTAAAATGTTACGTGCATAACTCTGCACATTTTCCGATTTGAATTTTCCAATTTTGACTAAAAAATGAAAATTAGCAACTTTGAAACCCCCATTAAGTATATGTAGGTATTACATAATTCTGTAAACTTATTTTAAAAAAATTGGAAAATCTGTCGTATCGAATTTTCTTCCTGTAATTTTCCGATCTTCATAACAAATTCGTAATCAGCGACTCAAAAATCCCCTGAATAAGAATTTTAGTCAATTTAATTAAAAACTTGAATTTTCGAAAGTTTTCCTACTTACCAAAGTCTTGAAAATTTTCCAAAACATTAAACAATTGGGCAAACAACGCATACCAAATATTATAAAATTATCTAAAAATTAAAATAGAATCCGAAAATCAGTCCCTTTGGACGCATAGACGTATTTTAAAACATAGAAACTTAAATTGAATCAATTTCAAATTCATGGTTAAAATTATGGCATTTCCTGAAACATCTTATGTAGGAACGTATTAGTCCTGGGATAAGCATGAAATTATCTTGCTTCAAGCGGGCAACTGCTCCTTTATATTTTTAAAATGAATCAAAATAGCTCCAGGCTTAAGAAATATACTAATTTTCTTTCTTGTAAGAGCGGTATTAGAAGATAATTGGATATAAGATACCGGAAAAACATGAAAGAATATTTGGCAATTCCAAGAAATGAGAAATATACAGGGTGTTCTATTTAAAGAAACACAAGTTTGATTTGTATCTCCGAAATGTGATGTTCAATTGTTTTTTGAATAGTTCGTCGAAATCGCAAGAAAATTTCCTACAACTTTGGTCTGTATAATTTTTTTCTAGGTAAAAAAGTAAAAAAGTTAGCAGGGGTAAAATGTTACGTGCATAACTCTGCACATTTTCCGATTTGAATTTTCCAATTTTGACTAAAAAATGAAAATTAGCAACTTTGAAACCCCCATTAAGTATATGTAGGTATTACATAATTCTGTAAACTTATTTAAAAAAAATTGGAAAATCTGTCGTATCGAATTTTCTTCCTGGAATTTTCCGATCTTCATAACAAATTCGTAAACAGCGACTCAAAAATCCCCTGAATAAGAATTTTAGTCAATTTAATTAAAAACTTGAATTTTCGAAAGTTTTCCTACTTACCAGTCTTGAAAATTTTCCAAAACATTAAACAATTGGGCAAACAACGCATACCAAATATTATAAAATTATCTAAAAATTAAAATAGAATCCGAAAATCAGTCCCTTTGGACGCATAGACGTATTTTAAAACATAGAAACTTAAATTGAATCAATTTCAAATTCATGGTTAAAATTATGGCATTTCCTGAAACATCTTATGTAGGAACGTATTAGTCCTGGGATAAGCATGAAATTATCTTGCTTCAAGCGGGCAACTGCTCCTTTATATTTTTAAAATGAATCAAAATAGCTCCAGGCTTAAGAAATATACTAATTTTCTTTCTTGTAAAAGCGGTATTAGAAGATAATTGGATATAAGATACCGGAAAAACATGAAAGAATATTTTCCCCTATTTTCGTGATGAAATTTAAGACAGCTCTTATTAAAGAAAAATGTTTTTAAATACGTATTTCTGAATATATTTACATATTCTTTGATAAAAGGTCTCGCCTGTAAATTGCGCGTACGAAAATACTGGGAAAATAATTTCAGAAAATATATTCGTTAAGTATACCTGGAATATTTAAATTTAGTAAATCTAGTAAATAATTCCCTTGAAAACTCCTTGAAATGTGCAAAAATAACATGCTGATTCCTGACTGACTCAAATAAGAATAATTCAGATGATTTACCAGCAGTGGATTTCCTTTGTGATTAATCGAATTTGTTGAACAACGTGAACTAGCTAATCTCTAAACGTGAGGAATGGGAGGTTAATGTTGTTGACAAATTAGTAACTTGTTATTCACTTGAAATACAGCAATAAATTGTAAGCATAAACTTAAATAATAATGCTATTACGAATGCACAGCGAGGATATTTCAATTACCAACCAAATATTCACGTAACAGCAAATAAAAAATTATAGTAAAAGTTACCAAGTTTCGATTGCGCTTGAAACACTTTTTGTGAAAACATCTGTTCTGCACGAGTGTTGCAGTTTTTCACTCGTATCATAAATTTCCAATATTTCTTAATTAGAAATTGTTTTGGATTTGATTTTAAATTATCCTTGAATATTTATCTGATATCTCAAATTTATAATAGATACTTTAATCTTCAAAGCGACATTATATGCAATCACTAATATAAATATTAAATAATAATGGCCCTGGTTCTGATCCTTGTGGCACCTTAAATGACCACCGTCAAATTAGAAGAAATTATGTTGTATTCGTCATGTATGTATCTATTTGTATATTGATTAAAAATGATCATGGACAGCAAGTCCAATAATAAATAAAAATCATAAGCTGCTAATCAAGTTCAATAATAAATTTACAAATTTATATTATTCTATTCTCAAATAAATGCATCGCGTACTATTTTAATGCTGATTTAACATACCTTAGCTCAACGATTTGTATATAAAGAATACACTGCACACATTAATTTTGCAATATTTTTACTGATTAGTATTTTCAGTAACAATTTCTTTTAAAATATTTTAAGTTTTGGCCCATTGCGTTGGTCCAAATTAAATCTGGTCATTTACAACACATTTTAAACATATTTATAAAAAAATATACCGATACTTTTCAACATCAGTCTTCGGTTCAGGAAGCAGCTGACATTGAAACTAATTAAAACAGAAATATAAATGGAGCAATATTTGTAAGGCGACTTTGGTACAAATATAAATGTCAATTTAATGCGTACAATTTCTCCCAGCTCCCAGACTGAATAAAAATCCAAAGTTAATTTTTTCTCCGCTCCACATTGTCCTTCGGAAGTTTCATCGCATCCATAAATTAGAATAATTAATTTTACTAACCAGGTCAGTGGATCTGTACCATTGAAATTTAAAGTTTTGTCAATCTAATCTGGTTTATGTAATTATTCTTCATTGTTATTGAAATTCAAAGGACAAAGTGTTTATACTGATTTGAGTTTCTTCATACGATCTTGGTTGAATATATTTAAAATAAATTTAAACCAGACTAAACAAAGTGAGAGTGTTACACTGACAAATTTTTATATACAGATAAGACAGGGATACTCGTTTCACGTAAGGGATATATCTTAACGACTTATATACAAATGACAACACAGGTGATATATCGGATAGTAGGGTAACCATGGTTTAAAAACTCAGGATTTACCTTTACCTAAATGCATCTTGTTTTACAAAAATTAAGTAAAAATTTGTGTTAATTTTAAACGATATTTTGATTACTCCACAGTATTCACATCCAGTTATCTTAGCATTAAAGGTTGCGTCTCTCAGTGTTCTATTTCAGGACAAT
This sequence comes from Rhagium mordax, assembly GCA_963680705.1. Taxonomy (NCBI): domain Eukaryota; kingdom Metazoa; phylum Arthropoda; class Insecta; order Coleoptera; family Cerambycidae; genus Rhagium; species Rhagium mordax. Next base: position 69,323,748 of record OY796661.1, read on the forward strand.
TTCTATTTTTTAATATACATTACACGGGTATGTCCAATAATTTAAAAAATTACTCACTGTATCAATATGCAGACAAACGAGTAAATTTATTATTCATTTAGGTGCTTGATTAGAATTTGAAATAGCTAAAGTTATTTTAAATCAGGATTTGAAAATAAAAATATGTGTGTGATCATATCCTAGTATGTGTTAATAATTCAGTATTAAAATTTGAAAAACGACGTAGTTAGGCTTTCAAATATCTAATTTATTTTTATCGAAAGAGAAGGTACCAAAATAATGTTAACAATTATTTAAGAGGGCGTATAAGCAACTAGTTATTCCCAAAAATAAGAATCTGGTGTAAAACAACATTGTACTTCTTTGTTACTATAAAAATAAGCATAAAACAGGTAAATGCAGTAGCAAATTATTTGCTCCCCTCACCCTTAGTTTCGTTAATATTTACCTAATTTAGTTGTTGTATTTTTTAAATTTGAATATTTTCCCACTGTGCGGCATCTTAAGTGTTCGGTGAGTAAATTATGTATTTATTGCTAACATTTTAATCGAATTCATTCGGTAGATACTTAGTTTAAACTGGGAAGTAAAAAAATATATATAAAAATAAACATAAATTCAGTTCGTACATTCTGGTACGTCTGAGAAATATATATTTTATGGTAATCCCATGAGTCTGCAAATTTAAGTGTCATACGTACTACGACAATGCAAATAGTGAAATAGTAAATATTTATGATGGATAAATAATACAAATAATTAGTCAGTCATCGTTATGAATTTTTAGCGATTTTTTCAGGATGTGAAACAAAACCCGTCAGAATTGTAGATTTTATTGTGAACTATCTATTGACTATTAGTGAAGAAAAGTAAAATAAAGTGGCGTTAGAAAGTAGAGAAAAAGACACAACTTATGTTTTTTTAAATACACCCTGTATATTTTTGTTTATTTTGAAAGAACTTTTTTCCCTGATTCCAAAAATATAATATGTTGTCATTTTTTCATAATGAATTTTATGTAATCAGTTTCATATAAGTTTGATGAAGTTCATAATCTTCATATAATGAACTTGATATAAGTTTAATATCACGACCTTCATATAATGAGCTTGATATAATAAATTGGATATCAAGAGTTTGATATCATGATATAATAAGTTTGATATCACGGGTCTCACATAATGAGTTTGTTATAATAAGTTTAATATAATAAGTTTGATATCATAGGCTTCATATAATGAGTTTGATGTAACAAGATTGATATAATAAGTTTAATATTATGAATTTGATATAATAAGTTCGAAATAACGAATTTTATATAATGAATTTGACGTAATAAGTTTGATATCATGAGTTGGATATAATAGGTTTGATATGAGTTTGATATAATAATTTTAAAATCATGAGCTTCATATAATGAGTTTAATATAATCAGTTTGATATAATAAGTTTGATATAGTACGTTTGATATAATAATAATAAGTTTAATATCATGAGCCTCATATCATTAGTTTGATATCACGAGCTTCATATACTGAATTTGATATAATAAGTTATTATATTAAACTTATTATATCAAATTATAATAAGTTTGATATAATAAGTTTGATACCACGAGCTTCATATAATGAGTTTGATATAATAAGTTTGATGTCATGAATTTGATATAATCAGTTTGATATCACAGGCCTCATATAATGAGTTTGGGATAATAAGTTTAATTTCATGAGTTTCATATAATAAGTTTGATATTAGGAGTTTAACATAACAAGTTTGATATTACGAGTTTCATATGAATTTGACGTAATAAATTTGATATCGTGAGTTTGATATAATATACTTGATATTATGAGTTTGATATAATAAGTTTGATACCATGAGTTTCATATGATAACTTTGATATAATAAGTTTGATATCAGGAGTTTAATATAGTAAGTAAGTTTGATATCACGAATTTCACAAAATGAGTTTGACATAATAAGTTTGATATATCATGAGCTTTATATATTGAGTTTGATATCATAAGTTTGATATCAGGAGTTTGATATAATAGGTTTGATATTAACGGCTTTATATAATGAGTTTGATGTAATAAGTTTGATACCATGAGTTTGGTATAAGTTTGATATCACAAGATGCATATAATGACTTTGATAGTATAAGGATATCAATGAGTTTAAATTTAATATAATAAGTTTGTATTGTGAGTTTGATATAAGATCTTTGATACCACGAGCTTCATATAATGTGTTTGATATAATAAAGTTTGCATGAATTTAACAATAGAAGTTGATATAAGGAGTTTGATGACATGAATTTTTATAGTAAGTTTGATATACTAAGATTGACATCATGAGTTTGATATACTAAGTGTTAAATGTATCAGGTTACTAAGAGTGTTACATCTTTTTATGTATTTTGATTGACATTGATGATTATGGAATAGTGTTTAAGAATATCGTCAATAGGAAAATGCGGATCTCAGAGGTTTTACTTTATTTAACCGTTTGAGTATTTAACCAAAAGTACCTATTACCTAGTCATTACATTTACCGCGATCTGTCGTGGCACGAGGCAGAGGTCATTATGTAATCTTATTCTTTAGTTACGTAGTTATTTGTCTGTAACGTTTAAAATTATTGACAACAACTTAATTAGTTTGAATGTTTTATGAAATTAATTGATTAAAAGAGGGTCACTATTATTTTTATTATTGTTGTTAATGTGTTTGTTATTCGTCTGTCTCTATAACCAAATGAGGGATAAATTTAAATTATAAAATAAAAAATGGAATGTATATTTTGCGCACCGTTTGCAAATTGTAGATACGTAAGCAGGACTAACGTAAAACACGTGCGAACGCTGCGTGCGCCGCAAGGTCATAGAAACTAAAAATAAAAAATAATCGCTTTATTCGTAGAATTCGGATCTTTGATCAATGTAGCATCATCAAAATGGCCTTTTCGTACGACTGAACTACACTGAACTGAACTGAAACTTATGGAACCACAACTGCTCGTCGCCATCTTGCGAAAAAACTCGGATTTTCCCAAAAATAAACGATAGCAAAACTGAGAATTATGATATACTATGGAAATACCAGCAGACAACACCAAAGTGCAGTTATTCGCAAACTAGTTAGTTCATATAAGTGTTAAAATATAATCCGATTCGCATATTACGCGGTTTTTAAATAGAATAAAAAAGAGTTTATTATTAGCTAACAATGTTTATTGCGATATTACGTATTAGAAAAGTCCTTGCTTCTAATAATGAGTATTTTTAAATATTTACACAAAGCGTCCCTGGACCTTGAATAACTAACAAAACATCAGATCCCATTTTTTCTGCGTATTAATCAGCGAGAGTACTTTTCGTGGGTGTGACATTACGTCACTATCCATCACACATCGAAGGACGCTACACCAAGTGCCATTACATATTTTTTAAATATTTAATATTACTTAGATATATAAATTCCGCGATGCGTGTACGGATTCTAAAATTGTTTTTTCTAGACAAAATTAAGGAAAGGTCATGCTGTTGAAATATTTTTAAACGAAATGCAAATATTTATATTGGGTGACCCAGACATCGTTTTACGATCAGGGATTGTAAATTTTTAAAAGAATCCTGTGAAAGTACGTTACCATTTAGTTCAGAAAATAAAGTAGCAAAATATGCGATTTTTCTATGTATTAAATGTGATGTTTTAATTAACTGGGAAGCAAACAAAAATAGGAAATGACTTGCCTTGGACTATTTGTAGTTAAATCGATGCACTGTCGCGTCGTAGAAAAGCAGATATTTCATAGCTATTCATCTAACGTAATATTTACTTACTAGTTCTGTAAATTCCTCAATTTTTAATGTAATGTTATCTCACTGTATAAATATGTTATAGTTGTATCTACAAAAAAAGTGATAACCGAAACAAGGATGAAAGACAAACATAGAAAAATTCTTGAAACGAACACAGAAACTAAAGGGAGATGGATCAACATTTTGAAAAAGATACAAAATAGCAACAACACAAGAAGAAGTAATGGAAGAAGTTGAAGAAATAGGAGAGGAAATGAATATAAATGAAGAAGCAACCACAAGAGAAGAAATTAAAAAGGCCATAAAAATGTCAAAAAACCATAAAGCAGCAGGCATAGACGACATCCTAGCAATTTAAGAAGGAGAGGAAACAACGAACGAAATTACTAAATAAATAACATATGGAAAGCAGAAAAATCCCAAAAGAATGGAATGAAGGAATAATAATAAGACTATCAAAAAAGAAGACAAAACAGAATGCTCGAATTGAAGAGGAATAACGTTGCTATGCACAGCAAGCAAAAATACTATTAAATCAAATTAAAAATTGAATATAAAGGATACTAAGGAACCAGGCAGGATTTAGATAGACGAACATGCATAGACAACATATATATATACTGCACACCATCATCGAACAAACAAATGGAACTCCAAATAATTTTCAATTTCGAAAAAGCATTTGTGATGGCGTCTACTTACGTAACCTGTACTGTTTGTAACTGACTTACAAACAGAACTTTCTGGCTTTGTAACACTTTTTAGACGGAAATTCGGGCGCCAGTTCCTTAATTTTTAAGTGCAAGGAACAGCACTTGTTTGGTTCTCCGGGGTGAGAACGCTTAGGGGTAGCTAACAGATGGAGATACGGTTATTTGTCCAGGGATCTTAAGATAATTGTCTTGTCAACTGGACTTGGATAATTTCTCAAACGGGTTAATTAGAAATAAACGACTGAAATAATAACTCGTGAATTTTACCTAGGTAGACCAACGTATTTAGTTGTTAAAACAGTAATGAACAAATCAATAAATAGGATATTTCAGCGCCTCTGCAGTCGAGTGTGTACAAATTTGATAATGATAAGAAATATGCGGGCTAGCAATCAAGAGTATATACGCGTGAATATGATTTTATTTCGGAAGACGGTGAGTTTTGAAAACCGGTGTCTGTTTTCGCGGCTTGAAACGATTTCAGACGGCAAGCAAACGGAATTTCCAACGGGATATAGTATGAACTGCGAGTAGTCGGTTAGCTATAGATATTCTTGTCTACACAGAGGGTTTTACAATACGGCGAACTACTGCCACAAACGTAGAGCTATTTAACAAGGACTATTTTTCGTAAGTTAAGTTCTCCGGTAGAACTTTATGTACTGAGGCCTTAAAGATTGCCCGACTTGTTCATACTATTGACGGAAAGCTGAATATAAATGCGAAAAAAATTAAACAACTAAAGGAAAAAGCAGCAAAAGTAGGACTAAATATAATAAGATTAAGACCAAAATCATGAAAATGGAAAAAGATGAAAATAAAGGAGAAACAGAAAATAACCAACAAGACATATATCAGATAGAAGACATTGAGAGATTGCAGGGAGAGATAAAAGGAGAGAGCGAGGCACATGTAAAAGTAAGAATATGCAATCCAAGGAAATACACAGAAACAAAAATCAGAATGTTCAATACGAATGTAGAAACGATATTGTTATACGGATCAGCAAACGAAACGCACATAAAGAGGCTACAGACATTCATAAATAAATGCCTCAGAAGAATCCTGGAAATAATATTGGCCGGAAATAGTCACCAGTGAAGAATTATGGAATGGAAAAGATGCAACAAAAACTGATACAAATAACAATAAAAAAAAAAAGGAAATTGATACGGATTGGACATTGGAGAAAACCGAATTATATTATAACAAAACAAGCACTGGAATACAATGTCAGAGGAAAAAGAAAAAGAGAAAGACCAAAAGACACATGAAGAAGAAAGGTAAAGGCAAAAGACAAAACTGAGTGGGAAAAACTATGTGAAGTGTTATGTGAAGAGATACAGTGAAAACTAGTTAAAAACAAATAAATAAGTACAAATAACTTTGTAAACAGGCACAGAGCTAGCAACTCTGATACCACATAGGCGGAAACGCCAAAGAAATACTGAAGAGGGCTATGCCTCCATGGAGCAAAAGAACTGATGATGATGATGATGATGATGATGATGATGATGATGAATTCTTCGTAGAACTTGTGGACCATGGAAAATCCAAATCAATATTGAAAGTTTGCAAATTTAATGTTCAAGGCCATATGGTAATATTTCAACTTCTGTCTTTAGACCATCTAGGTCGTCGTTTTTGGTAATTTGATGTCCCATAAGAGGTCTGTACCTTCCACTTTCCGTCGAAGTATACCTTTGTAGTATGAAACCATATCATTATCGACGCAGTTGACTGTTTTATTTAGTGAAGAAGATCGGAAAATATAGGCCAACGAATATTTGAGTTTATAGCTCTCTATGAACAATAGAACCAAAACGCTCATGCTTTCCTACCCTCTTGTATCCTCGCGTATACAAGCTCTTTTATCTGATGAGTGTAATGTAATGAAATGAACAATAGAAATTAATTTTCTGCTTAACAGTAAATATTGTAATAACATACTAACGTATATTTTTCTAATTCCATGTAGAACTTGTCAACATTGTCTCCAAAGGGAGAATCCAATTCGATATTGAAATCTCGTAAAAACAATGTCTGAGGTATATCAGCCAATCGTTTTAATTCTTGCCTTCAGATCATATAGGTCGTTTCCGGTAATGATGGTTTTTGGATGTCCCATAAATATAAAGGTCTCCATCTTTCTATTTCATCTGATATACCCTCTATAGAATGGAACCATATCGATATCGATGCAATTGATTGTTTCACCCAGTGAGGAAAATCGGAGCCTATTAGTCAAAGAATACTACCAATATCTTTGGGAAAAGAGGTGATCAGAATGAAAATTTTCACAAGTAATACATGATAGCTTTTCCTTCATTTGGTTTCAAAATTGAGCTACTTATAAGGAAATATATCATATTATGTTTATCAAACAAATAATCTAATATTATCCATTTCAAATGTTCCTAAAATAAGGGAGGTGTAATAATGATTCATATTCAAATAACGCAAATAACAATAGTTTGCTTTTATCTTGAATTAGTTTACACACTACCTACCTTATTTTTTAAATTCCTTCAATAATATAAGTAGAGACTAAATCTGGGTGAACCATGGCAACAAAGCAGAGATTGCAAATATCAGCAAGAAGCTCTCTGTGAACCATATTATGACCATAACCCTCCTGTATACTCGCGTGTATACGCGTTTTTATTTTACGATCGTAATGAAATGAAATGAATGACTGTGTTGACCGTCGACACTGATATCATTACCTAGTACAAGTGTTTCGACGTTTCTTAAAGCACTCTCGTAATATTCACATGAGATGTTTACGTTATACTGCGTGAACCAGTAGGTGTCGTAAAAATGTCATTAAAGACAAATTAATATTTGTCTGACAAGAAGATTGTTTACCACCAGTCGCTCTGGAATGACCCGCCCTGGTCCTGTCTAATTATAACACGGAAAATTCATAAATAAAATGAGGATTATACACGTCATCGTTTGGCATAAATTACTAAAGGTCAAGATCGTAGTGTTACATTTTGGCACACATACAATTCAACTCGTCCGTTTAATGTTACAAATTTATTTTATTACAGCGTTTATTTTGATATACGACGTTGCAATGGCACAATGTCTGAAACTACGTGCTTGGCAATCCGAGAAGAGGAAACGCCTGTAATTTATTTTAAATGCAATGTTGCCCTTTCATCCTTTAAAGGTTCTTTTGGAATGGAGTTAGGATATCGGGAATTTTTCTCAGGACTGAGAAGAGCAGTTTTACATTAGGGCTAATAATTGTGATTATTATGATGATATTTTTGGTTTTCTGAAAAAGGAGACATAAAAACCAGAATCTCGTATCCTGTCTTACTGCCACGTTTTGCAACCAGAAACCGCAGTAGTAGAAATTTCCGTTTATTTGTCACATTATCCTTGAGTAAAGATTTTGTATATCATTTTGAAAGCGACCAGTTTTCATTTCTGTTATGGCAAATTGTCCAGTCCACCAGACCCCTGGACAAGACCGTTTCTTTACTGTAGCTATCCCAGCCTTTCTCGAAACCGCCGAGAAAGAAAGTGCTGTTCCTTGCGCTCTAAAATAAGATACTGGCGCCCGAGATTCCGTTTAGAAAATGTTAAAAAGCTGGCTGGCTGACTCGTATTTTGGAGCCATCAAATGAAGAGAAACTCTTCTCAATCTGCCTTCACCCCAGGTCGAACCGTATGTTGTTTATTTTGCTTTTGAATAGTTTCATTTGATTGTTTGGACAAATAGGCCTTGTAAAGTTATCTTATAAAAAACATAATAAGTATTTACTCGAGATAAATATACTTGTGAACCTCCGTGTTTGTGCACGACACTGGCGGATTTTCTTGATAAGTTGGAGTTTCCTATTTAACTTCATATTTTGTTTCTCTTTGTGAATATCCTGTTTGGAAGAGCTTTAAAGTCCTCTGTTGGTTTGAATTGAGAGGATTAAAGTACTTAAGTCCTTAAAGATTTATATAAGCTTAATTTCTGGAAGACTGAAAATCCATCTCGTCTTTTCCGTTTGGATTTCCATTTATGATATAAAAATATTAATACTAATGAATAAACAAATGGTTACTTTATTTTCTTTATAAAACATTATATTAATATTATTAAGAAACAGTGTAGGTTTTAATGTATGATAGACGAAGTTTAACAATGCATTAACAAATATTAACTAACAGTCATAACGAATGAGTATATTAGTATGAGGAGCTACTGATTCACTCAATCTAGTTTTTGCTATCATTTTGCTTTTTTTCAGAGACATAGTGAGGGATGAATATTTTTTAAACGAATTTTTTGCAAAATGATGTACGATTTTAAATACTGCTTTTTAGTGATACGTATGACCCAGATTGGAAAAGTTTTTAGGGTGAATCCGCTTTATAATTGTGTGGCAGATTTCACCGTTGAGAACGGGGAATAGTCTCCTTTTTCAATTCTAAGGACAAATTAGGTCAGAACTCGCTGTTCTAAATTAACCCGCCATATCCTGTCAAGGTTTACTGACACGGCCTAATTTTATGCAACTACTTTGCAATTTTTATGTGTACTTTGTTCTACATTATTTATCACTTCAATGAGATTTTTGTTTTGAGCCATTTGCACTGAATAGAATTACTGGCCAGAATAATTTAAACTGAGACTGACTAGGATAGAAAATTAGATTTTTAACACATAAAACCCGTTCAATATTTATCAGTCAACAAGATTTCTCTGCAAATGAATACGACAGAACAATGACTGGACTTTATCCACTTCAGTATAAATTTCCAGTATCTTGGAATAAGGTCCTATAAAAGAATATATAGATTGGACCAGAAACTAGACATTATTCGTGAAATTATAATAATTGTTTCTTTATCTATTTCTGTTCACAATCTCAGTGTTTTCTGCAGTTAATTTCATGGACACTTCGCAACAGAAGTTGCTTCATACTGATACCACAACGTTGACAGAACGTAGTGTCATGTATTTTAAACTATAAAAGAAAGTAAAACCCGACTATTAAATAAATAAAATTAAAAACAAACGTAGGTAGAACAGAACAAGGATAAAATAAAATAATCCTCTTAATAAAACAAATGACGAGAAACTTACGTATGGTATTCTGAATAGATAAATACAAGTTTAAAAAAAGGATATGATATCGGAGAACCATGTTGATGCAAAAGAGGTCAACGAGCTACTCGTAAACAAAGGGTCAGGGCCGGGACTCTGTAACTCGTAGCGATCTGTAGCGATCTATCTGTCCTTGTTTAGCTTGCTGAAAAATTCGCTTAGCATCTCTTTTATCGTATCGTAGCAATTCGTAGCGAGCGTACAAAGTCCCTACCCAGCTACGCTAAAACACACCAAACGTAAACGAATTAAAGGCGTAAATAAAGTAAATGCATTTTACTATGTTTCTTTAAAATAATCAATAACAGAACAGCTGTTAGTTACATGCTTTCAACAAAGTTTAAACGACTTTCAACACTACAGTTAAACAAAGATGGACTTTATTTCTGTAAATTTCTTTGTAAAAAGTAAAAGAAGTGTTGTGTAGTGATATTCGAAAGGTTCAGTGATGTTTCGTCGAAGTGAAGGGCAGGTCAAAATTTCATGTCATGTATTAAAAGACTCTGTAATTAGAGAAAGTAAACCTACTCTGATTTCTGAACTGAATTTTTAAAACTTTAAGTTTATTTAATTTTGTTAACCTTCAACAGGACACAGTCCTCAATTTGCAATAGCTTAAATTAGTTTGAATTGTCGCAGAGACTTAGATATAAGAAACGTTAATTATTTTTGATCAATTGATATTTGCAATAAAACCTTATATTTTGAGTGCCATCTATGTTTAATTGTAATAACCAAAGCATTTAAATTCATCTCAGCTGGATATCTAAAATACAGCCGACTCAGAGACATCTAGCTGTCAAATTGTAGAGCGACATTCATTCTGATAAAGATCTCTAGCTTTTCCAAGTCCATAGAAATCTAAATAAATAAACTAGCACGAATTTAAATAACTTTTATTTAAAAATAACATAACAGCAGATTTACAGGTAAAGATATTTCTTCGGTCGTAGAAGGGAACCCCCAAAGGCTATGAAAAGTAAAAGAGTAATTATAGCAAACCTACGGTAAGTTTCACGTTAAATAATCATAAAATCATGCGCACTGTCGCTTATTAATATTGAAATAATTCTGCCCAGTGGCGGACTGATCGTATGCCATAAGCTCGATAATTCAAAAACTATATACAAGAACTAAAAAAAATACTTGTTTTGAACAAACTATTTACAATTACTATAGAAAATAATATTAAACTAAATATCCAAAATACTACAGCATGCATTAAAATATAACAATTAGTGCAAAATTAAAAAAAAAATTCAAATTTAAACTTACCTTAAATTAAAATAAATTCAAAATTAAAATTTAATAAAACCTAAATCAAATAAATCCCCACATATCATTACATAAATTTGGCGCCCAACGTGGGGCTCAAAAGAAAAAAAACCAATAAAATAAAATTAAAAATATAAATCAAATAGAATCCTGTCATAACAGTAGGAACTCATCTTTGCTTTAAAGCCGTTATCCTCCTTACTGAGAACTCTAGAGCTATGAAATTCATTGCCCAGTCAGTTTCAAATTCACGTTGATTGAAAAACAAATAAGTGGCAGACCAGGTTTCATTTATACTAGGTGTATAGATTAGATGCATACATATATAAATAAATAATGGAGGTAATTGTTATTTTGGTCCTATTGGCTAATCAGTTTTATTACAGTTTCGAGGAGGGTTAACGACACTTAATTTAAATGAAAATATTCGTACAACAACATGAGTAACCTTGCCAGGTATTTGCGTGTGTAGGAATAACAGCTATTTTCAGAAACAAATTTGACGAAGGCGCATCCTGATGCTGAAAACATCTCATTTCGAGTCGTGACAAAAACAGTCACTAACTGTTTACTGGGATAAGGTGACTCTTTCTTTATCTACTTGCTATATTTATTTAAAAGTTAAACAATTTTGTTTAATTTAATCGTTTATTATTAAAACAGAGTAGATTGCAAAATAATGCATGTGTAATGTTTCCTTGTTTATCCTTAAAATTTAAAACCTCACATTTTAAAATAAATGGCTGAATCACATGGATAGGGTGTATGCTACACCCAAAAATATTAAGAAAAGTTCCTATGAAAAGGAAAACGCTAAATTTTGGATCTAAAAATGCCATTAAGGAATTTCTAGTTGATCCATCCTCCAGATCAAACTCGGTCTGATGAAGCAGATTTTCAAAGTATTGAATAAATTTTCGTATTTTTTTGAGTTATTTATAAATATTTTCCAAAAACAGGGACATACACGTCTGACATTATATTTTTCTTGTTCTGGGGATAAAAATGAACAAATTTTAAAAAAATGCAAAGCCAATATAGCCCTTTTTTGAAAATTAACAATTATTTAAAAAAAAAAAACGCAACGCCCTAGACGTGTGGCAAATGTTTTTTTAGTATCTATATAGTCAATTTAACATAATAATTACATTGCGAACACGAGCAAATAATTTATGGGAGGTTCTATTTTTACAATTTTGAGTGTTTTCCAAAAGCAGCGACACCTGACCTTGCCTCCTTGCCTAACCTATTCATAATCTTCAAAACTCTATTACTTATCATTCCTAACGACGAGCAAATTATATACCGATATTGCCACCACCTCCCTAGCTATGAACATGGGTGTGAAATTGCTTAATGCGTCCCAGTAACAGCCCTCCAAAAATAAAACTCAAAATTTTTAGATTTAGATTTTGAATAAAATTATTCAGACAATTTATCAGAAAAATCTAGTTGGGGTCGTAGGTCGTAAGATGTGTCCCCGTTTTCCACAAAAGAGGCATTCTTTAGTAATCGAATTTCTTGTGATAGGACTTTTGTCAATTTACATCAAAAACTTTATAATGTGTGTAAACCAGGATGGAGATAACACTCGGTATGGTTTCTTTTAGTTAAAGTTAAAGTATCGTTAGTAGAATACGTGACAGATCGTGGAATTGCATTTCTTTTAAAACCTCCCTGTAAAATTTAGTAAAAGTGTCATACCCAAATTATAAAATATGTTTACCACCTGTAGTTAAAATAATGTTTATGGAACAATTCGGGAAGTCCCAACGCATATTCGACCCTTTGAGGCAAAAGCTATTTCTTTGGAAATACCTAAGGGTACAGCTAAATCGGTACCACATTTTGAAATACGTTGAGAGCCACGGAGGATCTATAGTACAGGCAATTCGGTTAAATAAGGGTAATTTGGTTAATGGGTTTATTAGGTCATTCCATGGAAGAGGCGTAATCAATCAATCGCGAGTAGTTGATCAATTGAATACCCGAGTAAAAGTTGTAAAGCGTCAACAGGAATCATATCTCGGTGTCTATCTCTTATCTACAGAGTAATTTGAATAACATAAGTAAGGTAGTTAATTCAGAAGATATTCCATTATATGTAATGTGCGTAATATTAAGATAGGTAGGAATTTATTTACACCTGAGCTTGGTTTTGTCCCGAAATGGAATTAAAGGAATGAAGATTCAGAATGGGTTTCCCTCAGCTCAAGTCGCGAATGCAGGTACTATATAGAAATAGATTTATAGGAATTTGTATCATAATAAGGATAATTTAGTAATATTATGAGTATGGTAAATTATTAGCGTGGCCAAGGCATGTGCCATAAGGATAATTTTCCACCGTAACTTGGCAGATAGCGCGACAGGTCGGGTCGGAGACGGGTCGAAGTGCAATTGGGTAATTTGCCTAACGACTTACCTACCCCCTCATGTGCTAAATCTTAAAGCTTTTCAAAATCACTTTTCGTTTAATTTTTCGACTAGCAACATCGTCTCTAGTTTCGCGAGTAAGAAATAAAGAAGTAAAGATAGTGTAGTGATTGTTCTGTGTTTTCTGATTTTGTTTGTTTACATAATATGTAGAGTCGAAGTCATTCATCTTTGTTTTGTTTTGTAGACTTAATTAGTGGACGTCTGTCCATTTTCCACTAGTCGAGGATTCCAGAGCGTTTGTCTATTTTCAGGAAATACTGGTGATAATAGCTTAAACTTAGTGTAATAACAATTTTTTTTCCTCGACTTATAAGAATTTTATTTGAGTATTTGGTATTCTAGCGTGGAGAACTTGTAAACACCTTGTAAAATAAAAACTTCATACTTTTCATTTAGACCTTTAATACTTGGCTTCCTATTTTAGGTCACGTGGTTATGCTCATTTATAAATGCTTTGTATGTTCCAGACTGCATGAAATAAAATTACAATTGTATAAATTTCAGGTCTAATTGTTTTTTATTAAAATTCAAGGCAGTCCTTGTGTGTATGATTTAAGTGATACAGAGACAATGCCTGAACAGTATAAATTTATAAACTGTCACAATAATATATTTTGCACTCGAGACAAGAATAGGTTTCCAAAATAACTGTTTTTCTAGAGCCGCTACACGTTGCGTGCTTCGTATAAATCGACTAGCAGGTAGATAACCTTTTGATCATCGAAAAATAAATTAATAACTCTCTAGCACGGAAAATAGGATATTTTTATTCTGAACTAGTGGATTTAAAAATAAGATTGTGGCCGTAAAATTTTTCCAGACATAATAAAGCAAATGCTTAGCATATTTGCAAAGTTATTCACTTTAGAGAATACAAGAGCTCTTCCAATATCAAAAATCATTCAAACGTGATTATCGGTACTATTTTTAATTTTATTTTCAGATTTATAGATAGTGAGAGCATTCTTATCGTTAGTGTGTCTATGTGGATTATTTTTCGTCAATGTTGTTAACTAGGATATTTGATTTATTACTTATACACTTCTTATGGAATCTCGAAGACAATTTTCTAGACAATAATAATTGCTAAAAATCGGGAATTTTATCACGTCTCGATAAAGTTAACTATTATCAAGTGCTGTTGTGAATTTAATGTAAAGAAAATGGTTAAATGATTTAAAATAACGTTTAGTATAATCAATAATGAGAAAATACTGTCATGGTTATCTAACCGGGACTGTTCTATTTTGATACTAAGACTTTTGCGGTACTGATTATTTGTATAAAAGTTTCCGCGTTCTCTACCGCGTTGATTATTCTGAATTCTTTCACGACAAGATGGTCGAAACGTTAAAAATTCAAAATAATCAACTCGGAAGGGAACCCGGAAACACTTTTGCAACAAATAATAGAAATTTTTTAAATTTTAAAAAGAAGGAAATGTTCCAATATAAAATGTTTATTGTCTGCATATAAGCTAAGAATGGACCAAATCTAAAAAAGAAAACAACCAGATTACAAAATAATATGTGTTCATCTGGCACTCTATTGTACTCTTACATTTTCGTTTATTGCTATAGATAGGCCTGTAGAATTAGACGATGTGAACGGGAATTTGTAACTAATTCGTTTCAGATAGCCGTAGGTAAAAACAGGTGTATTTAGTTATAAGGAATATACCTCTGCGATTCCTCCCAAATCAAATAAACATAACATTGTTTATAAGTCACTTTTATGTGAAAAAATCATGAAATTTGGAGTTTTTTAAAAATTGCAGTAAGACTGCAGTAGATTAATTTTTTTGAATGTTTCTGTTTACTAGGTAATTCCAAACCGGTTAATTTAAGCCCCGGTTGAGTTCATTTCATTGATTATTTATTTAAATAATTGCCGAAAACCATCGAAATTTTCGAAAATTTCAAGCATTTTTTACTCTGAAAGGAAAAATGCTAGACTCTTGAAACTTTGGTGGAATATGTGTCTCATTACCCTCAACGTACAAAAAAAAATTCGTTTCAAAATGTTTATTAGTTTTCGAGAAATTCTATTTGTTTATTAAAAACGTCCCAAAAGTTAAATGAAAAATTGACCTATTAACGTTATCAAAAATAATTCAACCACAGCTCATTTTTTTCGTCAAGACGTCAATTTTACGAATCTGTTATGGGCGTATCGATTTTCCATAATTTTGACCGTCAAAATGGCGTTAACCACATTGCTACTTTTCGGAGCAGCGTTTTTTGCAAATAACTTTACAACAAATGAACGTATCTGCACAAATCTTTCATATTTGAGTTGCTGGTATTTTTCTACAAATTTATAAAAAAAAATTGTTGCTCTGGGACATGTAGGAGCCGAGATAATTTTTTAAATTGTTTAATGCGCCAAACGTTTATTTATTAATATTTATGGCCAAAATTGAAACTGGTTGTTAATAAGATCTTGAATTTTGTGAATTCATCAAGTCCTATTGAAAACGGGCCCTTTTTGAGGTCAAAATATAATTTTTAATAATTAGTGATTTTAGAGCGTCTTCAATTTGTTTGGCTCAAGGGACAGGTGAATTTTTGATCAAACGAGTTTCAAATTGGGGTAGCGAGAAATATTCGTCATATCTCCGTTATTTTCCGGCCAATTTCGACGTTTTTTTTTTTAATTTGGGGTAGCTCACGAAAATAATAACAATGGGCACATTTGCAATATCCAAATAATAAACAAATAATTGTTATAAACAATTTTTTTTTTTAATAATTTTTCCTTTTTTGGGCTTATGCAACTTATAATGTGCTAATGTATTAAATATAAATTTATAAAGATTATATAATGGTAACAATGTATGCACAAACTATTTCTCCATCAAACAATATACGATGTTACAGCATTGTTACCATTATATAATCTTTATAAATCTATATTTAATACATTAGCACATTATAAGTTGCATAAGCCCAAAAAAGAAAAAATTAAAAAAAAAAAAATTGTTTATAACAATTATTTGTTTATTATTTGGATATTGCAAATGTGCCCATTGTTATTATTTTCGTTAGCTACCCCAAATTAAAAAAAAAAACGTCGAAATTGGCCGGAAAATAAAGGAGATATGACGAATTTTTCTCGCTACCCCAATTTGAAACTCGTTTGATCAAAAATTCGCCTGTCCCTTGAGCCAAACAAATTGAAGACGCTCTAAAATCACTAATTATTAAAAATTATATTTTCACCTCAAAAAGGGCCCGTTTTCAATAGGACTTGATGAATTCACAAAATTCAAGATCTTATTAACAACCAGTTTCAATTTTGGCCATAAATATTAATAAATAAACGTTTGGCGCATTAAACAATTTAAAAAATTATCTCGGCTCCTACATGTCCCAGAGCAACAATTTTTTTTTATAAATTTGTAGAAAAATACCAGCAACTCAAATATGAAAGATTTGTGCAGATACGTTCATTTGTTGTATAGTTATTTGCAAAAAACGCTGCTCCGAAAAGTAGCAATGTTGTTAACGCCATTTTGACGGTCAAAATTATTGAAAATCGATACGCCCATAACAGATTCGTAAAATTGACGTCTTGACGAAAAAAATGAGCTGTGGTTGAATTATTTTTGATAACGTTAATAGGTCAATTTTTCATTAAACATTTGGGACGTTTTTAATAAACAAATAGAATTTCTCAAAAACTAATAAACATTTTGAAACGAATTTTTTTTTGTACGTTGAGGGTAATGAGACACATATTTCACCAAAGTTTCAAGAGTCTAGCATTTTTCCTTTCAGAGTAAAAAATGCTTGAAATTTTCGAAAATTTCGATGGTTTTCGGCAATTATTTAAATATATAATCAATGAAATAAAATCAACCGGGGCTTAAATTAACCGGTTTGGAATTACCTAGTAAACAGAAACATTCAAAAAAATTAATCTACTGCAGTCTTACTGCAATTTTTAAAAAACTCCAAATTTCATGATTTTTTCACATAAAAGTGACTTATAAACAATGTTCTGTTTATTTGATTTGGAGGAATCGCAGAGGTATATTCCTTATAACTAAATACACCTGTTTTTACCTACGGCTATCTGAAACGAATTAGTTACACCGTGTTTTCTATTTCTGCAGGCCTATAGATACTAAAAGTCCAAAAATTTGGTTCTTCTCAGCTTTCTTTCACCGTTTTTGATTAAGTTCATATTCCAAAAAAGTATCTTATTTAACAACATACCAGCATACTGAACAAATAAATGAACATGGTTTTGTTGATATTGTTAACAATACCAAAAATATTCCCATGCTTACCCTTTAAGTAAGGTCAGAAAATATTTACGAATGTGTTGTTGTCGACTTGGGCAACTTTGAGTTTTATTTTCAGTAAACAAGGCTTAATTAAAATGCAGACCGGCGTACCTATATTACCCAGACAAAACAATAATAACCGTTTTTTATCTTAATTTAAGCGAGTTAATTGTTTTCGTTGGCGAGGGTGTGGAGCGCAAACCAACTTTGATTTAATTAACCTTAGCGCTATTTGTGGGAAAATAAAATAAATTGCCATAACTTTAACACCGAAATCTTTTGTTTCGCTTAAAAAAGTTGATATTTTACGGAGTGCGGGCAGATCGACCACTCCAAATGTCACTTTGTAATGTCTGTGCGTAGGAGAAAATGACTTTATTTACTGTTTCAACGAAACGACATATCTAATCTAAGAATAAAGTTTCTTTTCGTACTTCGGTCAACGACCCAAATCGTAAGCCAAAATGTTTAAATTTGAACTTGATTTAGATTTTTAAGTCACCAGTTCCCTATTTTATCGTTCCCGAAGTTCAAATGTTCAAGATCATGTTACCAGTACTGCCACATAATTATAATATTTATTTTAAATTATATTTTTGTAAACGTAGTGGCTTTTATAAAAGTAAACTAGTGTATACAAGAATAGAGTTCGATTTATTCAATAAAATACGAAAGTGCCTCACTAAGCTATAGAGAGGCTTCAAAGTAATACATCGAGTTACAGTTTGGGTATAAAATTCCCATAGAATTGTTTTTCTGAGATTCAATCGAATCTATTAGAGCTTTGAAAGGGCAAAATCTGCTTCTGTGCTTATATCCTTATATCATGAAACTCGTTCTAATATTTATGATTTTTTAGACTATTTGAAAACCTGCCGATTTCATCTTTTGATCGCATATTATTTATGGGCGGTTTTAACATTAATTTGTCAAAAGAATAAGTTATTAATTTGCCAACTAGAATCATTAATTAAATATTGATTTTGAAATCTTGGATACCAACTGGCTACCAATTTCCGAAAATATACCCCATCAAACTTAATTTTTTCTACTATTAAAATACTTAACTTTAAGTCTGAACTAAAATATACAACCAAAAAGAATCCTTTATTGTATTGCATAAAGGAATGATCGTAGATTTATTGTCTTGTATAACATTCGTGTATTCATTAATCATTTTATATCATTTTCTGTATCATTGTTGTACTCAACACCTGCTAAACCAATAATTAAATAAGGACTTGTTTTTAAATCCTTCTACCTCCTTCAGATACAAACCATTGTGGTGTTTATTTTTGCCGACTAATGGCCAATAACCCATTATTCATGACAACTCCCCTGATTATGATTATTAGTTTTGCCCAAAAAAAAAAATTAGTTTCGAGAAATGATTTGTGTGTAAATTTTATTCTTTCTATTTTGAAATATAATATTTAGATGTTTGTTGTGCAGGGACATTATATACGTTAAACATTTGAATTCCTAAAGATATATTTCAAAAGACCCGATGATTGATATGCTAATGTCAGCGCCAGGACGGTCACTTCATTTATCGCGGTTTTAGGGGCCCTGTCCATTATTTGTTTCTGACCTACTTTTGCACCAAAGAAACACGCTTATATAACAATGACCTAAATAAAATAATTAAAATATGAAAAGAGAAAAAGTTGTTTGGCCAACGATGATATCCCACCTGCATACGGTTTTATACAGAGATATACATTATATGTACATAAAAGACTTGTCGTTAATTGCATTCGTTGCAAAACGTACTGACAGATGTATGTACGTATACATGGATTTACCCTAATTTTTGCACCTGTGAGCAGGTGCAAGTGCGAAATATCGATTTCTCCACGCTCCTGCCTTCAGGAACCTTGTTTTTCTTATTAATTGCTTCGTAACAGGCGTAATTCGCATGAGCAACGCATGTATTACTTAAATTAACCCTTTTCTATGTAATTATTCTTCATTTTTAATTTCAAGCATCATATCAACATGATTAATAGGAATAATTATTATGTTGGCATAAATATCCACAAATTAACTCTTCTCGGTTATTCTTATTTTTTTCATGTGTTTATGCATCACAATCATCATCATTAATCATTAAACTTTAATTTTATCAGCATTTTTTAAAATAATTATTAGGTATTGGCTTCAACTTAAAAGTTGAGTTAAAATAGGTCTGAATAATAATGAGACGTCTTATTTATGGATGGTTCATATAAAAATAATTGCATGTTTAAATATTTATTATTAAATAAATTATAGAGCAAATTATATTTTTTGGTTTTTATGTCTTTCAGGTTTCTGACTTTTGACAACGATTACACTTGGACCTGGATACAGATATCGCAGAAGATCTTCGATCCTAAGAAAATCGAACGTAATTTGCACTTATCCAGTCCGAATATTTGACATCCAATGTGGACAGATCTACTACTTTATTCACACATTAGGAGAATTGTAATGAGCACAAAATTTGTAGAATTTTATCTTTAATCGATTAAAATAAATCAAAAATTTGTTTTTAAAACTTTAATTAAAATATTAACGCAGTTTGTAGAAAAAAAAATATAAATCCGTCTATAAAATTGTTTGTCAGGTGCCACAAGACAAATTCGCCTGTCAAGTTCCTCAAAGATTTAGAAAAGTACTCCATCATACCTCTAACACTGTCGCCTACTGCCTCAATTCTCTTACTTGCTTGGTCTTTCAGAACCTTTTGGCCCTTCATTAATGCTTGATTTTCGGAAAATCGTTCTGAATTCTTCGTAACCGTCAGGATGCAGCATTAAAGTATGATTCCAGCAAAAAAACTTTTCAACGTAAACAATAATTGTATACTTGCGTAATTATGGACATTATTGCAGCAAAACACACCTATCTCTGCATAAGCACTTGAAGGTAACAAAACCCTGAACGTATTTGTTCCCAATCCCATAAAATCCGTTTAATGTGGCAAGTGTCACTCATTAAACATGTCAATAACACATCCTCTCTCTTGACCCATTTAACTTATATTATAAAAAATCATTCATAAGATAATAAAAACGCTCTCGGGCAGAGGTTAGACATCGTATATCTGCTGGGCCACAGATCCACGTGCTCTGAAAATAGGACACGTGAAGGCAATCCTAAAAGTAGCCTTGAATGAATAGAGACGAGGTCGCTATTTAATTCAGGCATTACAAATTAACAACCTTTGTCGCTCATAATTAGGGCAGCTGAGGGTTCTCAGTGAATTCACTTTTTACCATCCTGCTGTCTAGTGCTAAAGATAACTCGCATTATATAGGGTCACATAATTAGAACAGTCAAAGGATATGTTGAATGTGAAAATTGCTTTACTTGAAAATGATAGAAATGAAACGTCTTGTCAAATACATATAACGTATAACTATATATACAATGGAAAAGTAAAACGCAGACGAATTTAAAGTTTACCGAAAAAATTAAATATTTGATATTCTTTAAAATATGGACGGTCCAAAGGTTCACATTGATAAACTGAAGATTTGGTCTAATTGGACGGATATGCAGTTCCAAATGGAGACTCATAATGCTTGGAATGCATTTGAAAGAGAAAATTTGAACTATCGTTTAACCCTAGTAGGAAACATCGAAGAAAGAATTGCATGATATCATGAAATGTACACCTTAATAATATGTGAAAGTTCCAGAGAAATGTGGATAGAATTAACATAACAGAGGCAAGATTAGGCCTTGACCAATTTTTTTAGATATAAAAAAATGATTAACTGGATAAAAGAATTCGGTAATGACGACCAAACGTGAATGATAATATGGGATCGTGGTATTGTAGCGTCCGGAGCACATATGTTTTCCTCATCACGATATAATATGCAGCGTTCTCTTTCTTTCGATCCTTAATGGACTATCTCTAACACATTGCAGAAGCTAAAATATTACATATGTACTGTCTTATGTCGACAAAATCCCAGAGTGGATCAAAATATATCTTGCCTTTCAAGAATGATTTTAGTAAATACTACCATGCATATATTCTTTAAGAAGAATCCAAAATAGTATATGTTTGATGTGGAAGGAGTTTGAAAGAAAGAAGTGGCATTCATTATAAAATGACAATGTCATACTTTGTACTGGAAAATGTAGAAAGATAAAATTGAATTCTGGTAGAATCTGGAAGAGGTATGGATTCATACCAATTCGCTAATATTGATGGCTAGAAAACGTGTGCAGATTGTTGACTTTCATGGTGATTTTTTTCCAGCATGGCAATCTGTTTTGAAACACTTTAAATAACTATTAACGTACTGACTGCTCTTTTGCACCAGATGGTTATACAAATTAGAGTCTCCACTTTGCTATCTTCCCTGGATGAGTCTTGAATGACAATCATTGAGACCTATACCAAGTTAAACACATAAGCCTTATGCTAGTGTCATTCACTTCTATTTGATTAGAAGAGGAAGAGGAATGCTGAAGTATTTAATGGTGTAGATTTGGTTTACTCCATGCTCATCAAATGATGAAAA
Source organism: Rhagium mordax (assembly GCA_963680705.1). Taxonomy (NCBI): domain Eukaryota; kingdom Metazoa; phylum Arthropoda; class Insecta; order Coleoptera; family Cerambycidae; genus Rhagium; species Rhagium mordax. The sequence goes on from OY796661.1 coordinate 69,345,928, forward strand.
TGAAGCGTGGAAATGATAATACATGGTATGATAAATTCCCAGCTATCCAAACGCATTAAACAGTTTTTGCTTGTATGCAAATATATGCGTATATTCATGGTAATATGTCGCAACATCAATTAACTTCTCTCGGTTGATAGCAATAGACAAGCAAAAAAATTCACTTCTCTTCTTTTTGTATTTAGTAAACAGCAATCAGAACACATTCATTATGATACTTGGAAACCAGTAGAAGTTAGATTCACAATGATTATTGTCCTGCTTCCTGCTAGAAGTTCCTCCAGCGAGAAACTTCTTCCACCTCACTTAAGATCGATTGGCCAACATCTCTTTAGTCTCTTTTGGTATTTGTTGCCTAGAAGAGGCCGAAGAAGTATATTAGGGTGGTGTTCAAGACCGTTGTTGTATTTGGTGCTTCTTTCACTGATAACATCTTGAACGAAGGATATTCCCAGGTCGTTGTGTATCATTTGGTTTGAGACATACCACGGGGTCGAAAAATTTTTGAATGGGGTTTCTGTATCACAGCAATGCTGACTTCATTTATTACATTCGAGATACGATGGCATTGCTAGATTGTAGAATGCACTCGACGGATTCCAAATTGGTGATCTGGGTTTAGGTTTTGTTGGTCGATAATTTTTTGCAGCAAAAAGTTTAGATACAGTAGAAAGAATACTTATTAGCCTGTATGAATCTACAATATTTAAGTTTTTTCTCAGGTCTTGACAAGAGAATCATATGAGATATTTTTAGTTTCTTGATCAGTATTGGAGGAGTCTAAGGATTGCGTTGAATATATACGTTAGCATTACTAACCCTTTTTTGGGAGCTCTTTCAGAATTTTTGCAGTAATAAGGTCTTCTGGCGTTTTTTTAGTGTTCCGGAATGAGATTTCCTTTTAGATTTCTTTTGGTATATATAACTGTACTGTATGGTGTTTCTTGTGCATTACTGTTTAAGGTGTCTTGTATGTCTTAATTTGGTATATCGCCGTGAGGAGTGAGCCTTTTCCTGGTTACTTCTTGTCCATACTAGCCTGGTCGGCGTTTCCTTATGTAAAGGAGGAGATATTATTGTTGGTTTTCTTGTAGATTTAATAGGTCACCAGATCAAATTGTCATATTTATTGAGGTTCGTTATACTAGCGAACTTATCATCACGTTCATTTGTTTTAATTTTTGTTTGAGTTTGTTATTTAAATTGTTGTAAATATTTTTTTCTCCAGATTGGAGGCTAGGTTGCCATCTCTTTCTTGCTCTTCTTTTTTCAGAAATTAGTATTTTTATCTCAAGCGGATTAATATTGCTCTTTCTGTTTTCGTATTCTGGCGTAGCAAGTTTGGCAGCTTCATGTAGAGTTTAAATTAGTTTTTCCCGAGGTTTTTCTGTTTCGAGGTCTACTTCGTTAGGATTTTTTAACCTTACTTGCAGATTTATGTTTTCGTTAATTATATACTTATAAATCTCTTGATCGCACTCTTTAGAGTCAAAATAGATGAGTAAATTTTTTTGCATTTTTTTTAAACAGTACTCAGGGCATTCATAGGCACCGTTACTGAGCCCAACATTGTTGCTATATCGTTGAAATTAAATATTATATTAAATTCTCCCTGTTAGTTGCAGCGTGCATGAGAGAACTAATCGAGATATAGACGAAGGTAGGAACAGCACGTTGTTGAGCCCACCTTAAAATATGCGTACGGTGCCTTAAGACCACATTTAACCAAATGGTGATGGTATACAACTCGATACATTGTCCGGGATCAACAGCGTCATTTTGGGCTTCACAATGACCGTTTATATATTGTACGGGCTCAACAATGTCTGTTTATAACTCTATATATTTCTGTACGTCTCCCAATTTTTTTTTGCATTGTCTAGTTTAGGACTTCTTTTTATATTTACAACAGAGGCAGTAATGGTGGCGATTACCGGTGTGTGGTCAGATGATAGTTCATAGTTTGGAGTTACGTCTGTGTAAGATGAAAAAATACTGTTTGTTACAAAAAGAATTTAAGAGGTCTGGGAGTTTATTAAGGGCCACTGGGCCAGTAAGAAAGTGTTGAGTAATTTTTTTCTTGTAGCAGATTGGATAGCCCCTTGGTTCTGATCAATCTTTATCCCTATAAATAAGTTTACTTCTAGTCATCCCCTGCTATGAATTTAGGCCCTAGAGTATGAAAGAATTCTTGAAAATTATCTTTTTTCAAGTTATAACTGCAGAGAGTGTTATGTCATATGGTAATAGTCTCACTCTAATACTGGTAGCTTGGAGATGATTTTCTTCATATTTTATCATCTCATAGTGATCAATGGACGCCTTTATTTTTGGATGACTGTTCCAGCATGAGCAGTGCTCTTTGGCACAGCCCATCGGCATTACATAAGGTAACTCTAATGAACTTGGACACAATTTGCAATTCCAGTTCAGTTCTATATTTTTTCTATCTTTGGATTCCTTTGACCCCATTTCATAATTTTTGAAGAAAAAATAATGGGCGGTGGTTGATTTATTGTGCTTTGGGTATGTGGAATGATTTTTTTGGCGACAGTTTTATGTAATTTCATTACCACTTTAATACAGAAAAATGGCAGACGGTATTTTTAAAGTAGTCTGTTTGGAAGTAACAGATATTAAAGTACTTTGAATTTATCAAAGTAGTAGTATTGCATTGTACTGTAGTGTAAATCTTTAACCTCACATCATAAATTCTCAACCACAGGCTTCCATTTTGAAAAATAGCGCAGCCAATTTATGGGGATATTTTTAAGCGACTATTTAAAATCTGTTGAATATCTGTCACCCCTTTATCAGAACCCATAGAAATAATTGATACGATTATTTTTAATAATGTCATCCAGGTCGGGTACTAGTACAATTTGCTCCATCCCATCCTTAATTGCTCCCTAGTTGTAATGTGTAATGTTATTATTACCCAAGGCCTTTACAATAATCGGCTAAACTATTAACTTTCGGGGACATTTTCATTTCGACTGAATTGCCAGTTGACTAGTTGTTCGTTTACGTGGTACATGACTCATTTACGACTTACATCGACTATGCACTACTACATCAAACTAACTCATACTAATTAGTTCTTGGTCAAAGTTACAAGGAAATTGTTCTAAAAACGTACTCATCCATGAAGCTGTACGACCTTTTATCGCAGGATTTAATGCAGAAAAAGCTGTTAATCAATTTAGTGCGTGATGTCACACCATGATATATTGTGGCCATGATCATTTAAGAGATAATTGAAATGAATAGTCAGCTTCGTGTGAAGAAATGCAACATAGTGCGAGTTGACAATGCGACAGATATACGGTATCCAGAATCCAGATAATTCAGGACAGGCAAATTTGGTTAATTAAAATGGGTAATTTTTTATAAGCGTTTTCAAAGCGGGAGATTCAATACATGTGATATAGATGCTGAACTATATATATAAAATAATTTGTATGTTGGTCATAAATTATTTAAGATATATTTGATGACTAATATTTATCAACAGTAAACTATTATGTACTCATTTAAAATGACAATAGGAAATTTGTGGTTGTTATGTCCCTTGTTCGTAAATTTACCTAATGGTAATTGTGGTGAGAAATTACGGTTATCAGGTCGAGGATGTGGTAAAAAAATTTACATAATTCAAATGTCAGTTAATTTAGATACATTATATATATCAGGAATATCCAGTATAATTTTTCTTAATTTGAAAAGATAAAATTATTGCAATACAATCGGGTCATCGTAATCACCGTTTTAATTTTTCACAAAGTCACGGAGAATAAACAGTTCTTTTTATCTAAATCTTCACTTTGGTACCAAACCAAAAGTTAAAATCAACTAAAATCTCATCTCATACTCATCATTTTCATTCTGCTGTACTGCATTTGTCAATGGCTGAGTAAATTATTTAATAATCATTTTGCAAAGAAAACTCCACAGAGCAACCACGCAAAACGCAAAAATTTGTTGGAAGAAATTAATAATAAAGTACGAGTAGCAGTGATTTCGTAACACACGTTTGCGGGTAGGGTTCAAAGAAATATTTATTTTTTATTCGTTCAAAAAGCATATTTATCTTACGTTTATCTTGTTTATATTAACTATTACGGCAAATATAACATAGTACAGTTTAATGATAATGTCCTTGTCGTAGTAAATATTAAGATGGAAGTTGTAATTCAATAATTATCATACCCCCTGAACAAATTTTTGTATATCAATGTAAACGAAATTTACGAAATATTCCTGCTTAATCGGTTATGTACCTATTTTACAGAACTACCTACCTATTTTACAGAATAACAGAATAAAAACTCTTGTTCAGCTTCGAAACTATTATCGATCTTAAGGCTGTTCTAACGATTGAATTTATTTGACGTTTCAATCGATTTATAGGGTAATAACTTTGCATTTGCATTTATGGTATATTTCCCAATTCTTGAAAGATTTATGAATGATATAAAACCAGCCAGGACACAGGTTTATTAAAAGCATACTATGCGAATCACAGGAAAGCCAGCAACTTACTGAGAATCTCGCCGCCAGAATTGGCCTCGCACTTTAATCATTTGCATCGCGTATCTTATTTATTCCTTAATCAATGACCAGGTCTAATGGCAGAACATCTAAGGAGAGAAAATTGGGAATTGCATGCGAAAACCTTGATAATGAAACATTATTTAAAACACCGGTTTGAGGAACGATTCTTGTTCAAACTGGGGGACATGTTGAACATATTTTGTCAATAATAATTAGTTAGCTCTCTATTATTATATTATAGTTTAAAACATAAATTCTTTTGACAAATTTAAAATTTAATACACCATTGCCATATTTTGATTACATATTGAAAATAAATTAAAATCTGGTATTTCAAACGAAAGCGTAGAAAGGCCACTATTACTTTTCTTTTGGTAAATCCGACAAAAGTCTTAGAATTTATTAAAACTTCAAGAAAAAAATCGCAATTTTGTAAAATTCCCCTGAATAACTTGGAGGGATGGGGTTTATGTAAAATATAGTCAAACGAAAGGTAGCCAACTCGCCCATACAGATTGTACCATGACCTTGAAGTTGCCCTTGAGGTAAGTGTTCAAGGTTATTTGGAGATCGACTTTGAATTTTCAAATGGGAAGCCCTATTTTGACTCCAGGTAGGGTTCTACATCTAATACTAGAATAACAGACAACCCACAATGTGCGATAGTTGTATCGCACATTGTGGGTTAAATATTTGGTTTATCAAGTAATTAATTTGTTTATAAACTAGTTAAACGTTTGAACACCCTCTCATATTATCTGGGGAGCCTGTCGGCGAGGTTGATAACAGCTGATGGCGCCCTTTTCTTATGTATGTATTATAGTGATAGGGGAAATTATTGTAATTATTGATTACTTGAAATTGTTGAAAAGGTAGGTGGTATAAATTTATTAATATTTATTGCATGTTAGTTTAAAGAATAATTTTCGAATAGCATGTCTTTGGTATTTATTTTATTTAGGAAGTATAGTATTTTAAGTTAATTTTAGAATTTATTTACTAGTTTATTTCAATTGTGACCTTTTTGACTTGATCCACCCGTACTACTAATACAAAATACTAAGACCTGCGCCTTACAAACAGCGACCAGTCTATTTGCGTTGATAAACGACAGTGTGTACCGTGCGAAGCGAATAACTTACTTTCAGGTTTTTTGTAATTTCTGTTTTCCTTTTCAGGGTCTCTTTGGGGTCTTTTATTGGAGGAAACTTACCTTTCGTATTCTTTTGCTTATGTAATTTTTTATTAATAAATGAATATTATGTTCTCAATAGGTTTTGTTTTATTTTCTGGTGATTAAATTTAAAAGTTGGTATGGCATGAAGTGCAAGGACCTGTAATTATTGAACTAGAACTGGTTATACACCATACGTGTAGTTCTTCAGCAGGACTCACAGATGTCGCACCCACTAAGCACGGATACTGTTCTGATTGTTAGAATGAGCAAAATTTATCGTTTTATCAAACCATACATAGATGGCTTTCAAATTTACATCGTTTACTCATTTAACAACATTAATTTCGACAAATTTGGTAAATAAATCCTTAATCTAAGAGCCTGCGATAACTTATCTATGTAAAATCTACTAACAAATGAAATCCTTAATTTGATGATTTAAAAGAAAATGTCCCCCTTAACTCTTATAAGTAATGAGCAGTCTATCTGATATTTGTGTTCTATGGTTTTAACAAACTTCTAAACCTACTGCCTTCACTGAAGTTCAATGACCGTGGTCAAAATGGCTGTCTTGCCATATATTTTGTGCTTTTCACAATTAATCAAGACTATTTTATGTGCCTAAGTCCTCAACTATATACTATGTAAGTACCTGATTTTTCTTTCTTCTATTTGTTGATTTCTGGTGTATCCAGGGTATTATCTCGTTCAACTTCGATCAAATTTTTAGCTGGTGAGTAGTGATTTTCCTCTGGTTTTTCTCATCTTTATCATAATTTTATTATTTATTTTCAGGAACGACTTCAATTACGTGAGACGCCTCTCATGAGCTGGTTTTTCAACAACTTTCTTTTTTGTTCCCGTCTCCATGGTGATCCTAAATTCTTTTTTATTATGAGGATACTAGATGCCAAAATGTCATTTTGGGTATGTAATTTTTGAAATATTTTTCTTATATGTAATCATGTTGTGGAAATCATATCATTTTTTAACTCTAGGTCTCATAACTGATCTATACATATCCCATATGTCATATTTCGTTAAAACACAAATTCACTTGTCGTTCTTGGCTACGATGAAGCACTACATTTTTAAATTTCACTTCACTATACCTTTCTACAGTTTTAATTTACAATGTGTCTATCCTTGTGGCATAGACGATCAGTTTTACATAAAATTAAATCTTAATTAACATCAAGTATTAATGCTACGTTTTTCTACGTTAGACTTTTCGCTAGATAAAATTACAACTTTGCTCATTCTTTATAAATTACTGCTTGTTTGACACTAGTGAATTATTGACTTGTTTAATATTACCTTGCTGCTGGTTAATGTTATATTATTTATCTATTTTGTGGTTTTGATTTACTGTTTTAGATGGTACGAGCCACATCTGTTGAACTGCCTTTATTCAGAGTGAAGTTCTATATGAACAATTTTTTTATTTTTTATTTTTCTTTTAAAGTATTAAATTTAATTTTATTATTAAAATACATGATAGTATAATAATAAATGGTAGTATAATTTGAACCTACCCCACTCGCCGACTGGGACTGAGCTAGATCTCGGCAAACTTTTTGTGACTTAAGTACAAACGTTATAGTAACTTTTCCTTTTGTGTTTTCTTTTTGTTTAACAGAAAAATTTACCACGACACCGTCCTACGCTTTTGTAATTTCATCAGAAGAATTCAAAATAAAAATTTTATTCGAAAAAATAGCTTTCTAATGACGTTATTCAAAAGGGTTGTTCCTGGGCAATGTATATTCAAAGCGTCGCTACTACAATTTACTATCATACTGGATGTAATGAAGTGGGGCAACTGTGCTTACATGTTAAAAAAGTTGAGGATTTACACATTCATTTGTTTATTTACCAACCTAGGCCTATTTTTAACATAATTAATTGAATTGGGGAGGATTTATGTAACTCCTGACTACTTCTATAACTAGTTTGGGAAAACGGCAATCTTGGCCATTACTTGTTTCCATTCAAAACACAGGTGAGATATTTGGGAGTCGTTCTGAACAAACAACTGTTCTTCTTTCCTCAAATACAAAAGATCGATTTTGAACTATATTTATATTTTTTATGGATCTCAATCGACACAGAAATTATACCTAATATTTTTACTATTTTTATTCAGCAAACATAAAAATATTTCTCTGTACAGATTGGGAGGTCACCGGAACATTGGATATAGTCTTCAGCTCACCACCATCTGTTGTTAAGAGAACTCCTTAATCTCTTGGGGCTCTGCTCCTGGATATAACATGACATTCTTTATTTCCAATCTTCTTTTTTTATCAACCTTTCACCCCTGTTATCCCATCATGACAACCCCCTTTTGACATCCACCTACTCTCTTTCGTATTACAATCCTTACTCTATAAATACAACTGATAGGACAATACTAATAACTAAGTAATAATAAATTTACACATATTCTTCACCACTTCTTTATTTGACCCAATCTTAAGATCAAACAAATATGGATCTGTGATATGGAAGTTTCATCGACATATTTTAACAGATTGTTCTGATGAAAATACTTTTGTATTTTAGCAATTAGCATATTTTTGTTCAACTTTCCTTATACTTAATATAATATGAAAACAAAGGGACGAATATGTAGGGCACATTAATTTTTTAATACGAAAAGAAGATAATTAGAGCACATTTTTCCTAACAAAATGGTATCATTCAGTGAGTACGGTAATTTGCTTTACTCCTGTAGGAATTCCCCTTATTACGCTTCAGGATATCCTTGTTTTCAGATACGCATTTCCTCTCACATTTTATTTTTCTCATGAGCCCCTGCTGTATCATTAAACTAAAGAAGGATTTATTGTGACCTGGTGACTTCCCAGGTATTACCTCCAGATGATACATTTTTTATTTTACATTCTCGGTTCTTTCGGTTAATAAAAACTTTATTGCAACATATTTTAAACTCCGTAATAACCTTTTCTTCCTCTTCCGCTCTTTCTGGCAGAGTTGTAAAACGTGTACGACAGTGGTGTACCAACAATTTTGAGATATAAATGGTTCCTTTAGAGGCAGATCAAATTTCTTCAGTAGAGAATTAAAATTAAAATTTTCCAAATATAACTGTTTTTCTGGTAAAAATTGTAATTTTTTTTCTTTACATTTTAATTTTTCATTAGCAATAAGGTTCTTTCTAGCTTACCTGCAATCTAAAGTTTAATACGATCGGTCTTTCTGTTCTTGAGTTATCAAGAATCCGCAGATAAGCGAATAGACATTTTTCAAAATTGTTGCACAATAGTTGCGTTTTTATTTCAATAGCGTTTAGTTATATCCTTGTTTCATCCCTAAGGAAAAACGTGAAAATTCCTAATTCATGCACCATTTTGTATTATATACAAGCCCCTTATTGTCGGCCCTTTCCAGGGCGCATACCGAATTCCAACACCGGCAAACCGTTGAACCACCGCTGATGCGTGGAGGTCGTTTTATAGAATTTGTCTCGCAGGGCGTATTCACTTGTGTTGGTAACAAAGAGCGATCGTTGGAGAATCTAAAGCAGGGTCGCGACTGTGCCCTTGAGTCGCCCCAAGGCCGGGCAGGGCACATCCTTTGGGGACCGCGACGGTTTGCCACAGGCCAAAGACCGCACGCACCGCCGGCGTATTGGATCGCCATAGTCTCTAACCTTCGAGATCAAAGACATGAATTGAACTTCAGCAGTACGACAGACGAAAAAGGGACTTGTCCTTGCCGCCCGCGGTATTAAAATAACAAATTTATTAATAAAAACTTTAACATGGGATACCATGATGATGAAATAAATGTATTGGAACGATATATCAACTTATTTTATCTTGGTTTAAAGCAATATGTTTAAAAGAACTCTGAAATGATACCTTCCAATTATTTCTAACGTTGCAAAAATGCAAAAGGAGATACGTATATAGTAGGCCAGAAAAATTATTATGAAAAGTTGTTTAGAGTCCAAATTTAGAATACGAAACATAATTCTAACTAATTGTTAACTAAATTTTATCAGTTCTTTTGCACTTTCCTATTCGCTTCTTTATTATAAGTTCCAACTTTCCATAACTCTTGATCGGTTATTCCGAGGTGTTTACTGAATCTCATTACAAAGTTCCTCTCTGTTTTGAATATGGTTTCGATACACTTTTTACTTTAGAAATCCCACAAAATCCAATGGCGATAAAATGGTCAAAGGACTGTCCTATCCAGCGCAAAGAAAATTTTTAATTCGCTCAGTCACGAACAATAATAGTATTATGAACAGGGAAGCCATCTAATTGTAGACACACGTTTCTTTTTTGCAATAGTGATAATTCTTCTATGATCATCTTTGGACCTGGTCTAGTATTAGTTTCCATTCCTGCCTATTCTTTGCCTTGGCTCTCCAATTTCTGACTTTCAGCGTTCTTAGGTTATCTTCTACTTGGTCCTTAAATCTGGCTCTGGGCCAACGAGTTCCAACCGGTGTTTGGTGGAATATTTGCTTTGGGGGTTCCATTTCGTCCATCCTTTCTAGATGGCCAAGCCACCTTAATCTGTTGACTTTGATGGGTCGGGCAATATCAGGTTCTTCGTAGAGGCCGTAGAGTTCGTTCCGTTCACCTACACACCTCTGTATGTATGACAAAGTATATTTCGTTCAAAGCAGCCCAGCAGCTCTTCATCGCTTTTTGTCATCGTCCATGTTTCTGACGCGTATATGAGGACAGGTTTAATAAGGGTTTTATATATCAATCAATACCTTAGTTTTTTTGGATACTGTGCTTGATCTTAGAAGCTTTTTAACCCAAAGTATGCTCTGTTAGCCAGGTATATCTTCTCTTGATTTCTGCTATTTCATTTTTTTGATATCCAAAATATATAAACTCTTATCCTCTTCAAATGTATACGTTTCTATCACCAGATCTTCCGTGGCGCTAAGTTATTACTATTAGAAACTTTCATATACTTTGTTTTTGCTAAATGGTGCTTTGAAGGTTTGTATTAGGTCCCTTTTTAATCTTGCCTTTATATTAATATCATCCACGTATGCTAGTATTTGTAGACTCCTGTTTATGATTGTTCCCCTAGTCATTATACCTGATTCTCTTATATCTTTTACTAGTGCTATGTTAAATAATAAGAATAAGAATATTAAAGCATATCCTTGTCGTAGTCCTGTGACAGGATCTTGACATACTGTTTTGGACCTTAAGTTTGCGTTCGATTCTTGAGAGAGGATTTCCTTCACCAATTTTATTAGGTGTATTGGGATATTAAATTTTATCATGGCATTCTAAAATCTATGAATAAGTGGTGGGTATCAATCCTGTATTCGTATCTCTTCTAGCACCTGCCAAGGGAGAAATATTTGGTAATTTTGGTAGTAATTCTTCTATGGTATTTTGAAGTTATGTGTCACGGAAGGTTTGGTCATTTAAATAAATTGCTGAAAAGAAATTATCCAATAATCAGTTGAAGTTTGGATTATCTATTGATTAAACACATTTCCAGTTTTGTTGAAATCATTGTTAACATTGGCTTCAGTCTTAAAACTAATAGTTCTCTGTGAATATCTTCGGTTAAATTCACGTGTTGCGTCTTTAGAGACAATTGTAATGTAGTGCAGTGGGGTATGGTAGAGAGTGTGTAGGTGTCTTGAGTCTTACTTGGTTGTGAGACGATTCTGATCTAATGATGATGATGATCTGATTCCATCCTTAAGCAAATTAGAAATTTACTTATGGTTTACTTCGAACATAGGTAGAACTGGTGATGTCATACATATAAAAATAATATAAATAATAATAACCTGCAGTGTCTCTTCTCTCTTTACTTACCACAAAAGTCTAGAAATTTCCTGGGATTACATTGATGAGTCGAGAGTTGGTTAAGAAAAGATCTAGGAAAATGGATTATTACATTACAAAAGGAACTAAAATTAGAAGTTGCAGTTGATTTAAATTAAGTGAGTTTGGAATGATTTATGATAATGTTAATAAAGGAAGGATCACATTTACCAATCAAATTTTCATAATTTTTCAATTGTTTGTCTATAGATACATTTATTAACATACCTTATGCATACCTTTTACGTGGCATCAAAATCTAGAACTTACCTCAACGTGCGCTTTGCCAACATACTGATAATAATTAAAACTAATTTTAATTTGACATTGTACAGGCTATTTATACTTAAACTATTGTCCGTGGTCTACTAACCAATAAACAAACTAGTTGGGATAGGTTCCCTACTGATACTATTTTTAAATTGTGTTTTCTGTTTCCAGAAGCATCTAGCTATTCATCCATTATTTATTACATTTCTTATTAACTTAAGTTATTAATTTCGATTTGGTCACTATTTTCAGTCGCATGCTTGGCAACACAGACTTATCCATCTCTTCATTCGAAATGACTGAAATGAGCTATGTTCGTGAAGCTTAATGAAAACTGAACGTCTCGTTTGTCTAACATTACAATCTTCATAAGTACTCATATACCAATCTCCAATTTTATCGTTTACCTTTTTTCTTGTGTTCTACTGTTTATTTCCCGATAGATAGCTGTCAACTTTTTAAAAAACTCTATTAGGATCTCCAATAAACCAGTGTTTATACGGAATTTATCGTTGTAAAATCAATATATTAATAATTGTTTGAGTCATGCTCGTCCCACCTATAGTTTAGATTTTAGAAGAACTGGAAAGTGTGTAACGATGTTTCCAGTTATTCGTTATTCTCCGATGGCAGAAATCAAAGTTGACATAGTATGACGCACCGGTTTAAAGGCCACGACTTTGTTATGCTACTCGCTATTTGAAAACTATATATAGATCTAACCTCGTAAATCCAGTAGAGAAAAAAATCACCGTCTCCTCTCTTTACATTTCACGCCCACAATTCCTCAATACAGATAAAACGGTTTCCTTTGTACAAGTTTATGCGGTTATGAATTTTTTATCAAATAGCCTGCAATGTAGCATCTCCACAGATATAATCGCCCTACGGCGCCCTTATCCCTTTTGAAAGCCAACAAAGCTTTAATCTCTAATGAATTATGCCGGCAGTCGACATACACGTGCTATAACTTTGTATGACATACCCCAGTCATACATATTCAAATTTTTGAATTATATAGAAAGGGTGAAATTTAAAAAGTATATTATTCCATATTTTCGAGGTGTTTACATTGCTGGGACGTATCCTTGACCAGCTCGTGCTGGTATAAACTCTCGTCAGTTAGGCTTCAGTGCATAAATTATTTTATGCTTTGTTTGGCATGTGTCTCTCGTATGAGCTGGTTGGATATGCGACGAAGCCACCATTGGTGCTGATCATTTATCAAAAACGCTTAAAAAAAATAGACAAAAAACAGGAAAGTGTAAAACAACTATTTATCCACATTTTACTAAAATGTGTCTATATCGTTATTTCCATTGGCTTCCATTATTATATATTTTTCACTTCAAACTTCAAATGCCAAAATGGAGTCAAAAAAAAATGAAGCTCAATTTCATGATTTATCTCAAAAAGGCCCTTCGACACTGTTATGAAATAACAAGATGGGATCCAATATATCACCTTATAGTGATAATTACCAAACCAAATCATAATTAACTTCGCATAAACACAACAGTCTATATTTAAATTTCAATAATTTCATACACATACGACAGATTAATTGTAAATTTTAGAAAATATGTTTGTGATTCATAAAAACAAACCCATTCAGTTGCAAATAAGTCACAGCTATTTCCAGAGGATTACAGAAACCGAAATAACCGTATATTTGTGCAGGACTTCAGGACAGTTATGACTTTGTTGGGTTTAGTATTTATTTTGGATTTTTTCTCAATTACTTGGAATGAGAGACGAGTTGTTTTAAAAACAGGCTATTTCAAGCAAATCAGGCAAATGGCAATGTAAACAATATGTATAGTGAGTTTTATGATGTGCTGAAGTGGAAGTTTCCTTGGTTCAATGAACATGTAGACATTGACATTGAAACACAGATAAAAGAGTGTTATCAGGCACGACTGTAATTAATCTAATTTTAAATTGTTGATAAATATGTTAATTTCCTAATTTTTATGAACCGAATAAAGAATGAGTTGACGTTATCTTATCTGCGTATAATTGAGAGCCCCATTTTACATAAATTAAAAAACAAACACGAACGACAAAATTTGTGGTTTAACGATACAATTTAACAATCAGTCTTACTTTCTACTTTTTCATTCTTTCCGACAAAAATGAAAGTCAATAATAAATTAGAGTTGGTGCTTAATCTTTTTCTAAACATGATTCCAATTATTAGGTAAAACTGCGGTGCAGCAAGAAATTAACACATTTTAATTGCGTTCTCATTTTACTGAGCACTTTTGAAGTTGGATCAAAGTGTAGGGTTCTCAGACCACTAACCAGATAATATTATTCTGAATATGGCAAAATTTAATAGTAGATTTTTGAGATATCGCAATACATTCTATTAGTCAAGTATGCGTTGACTTTAGCACGTATTTTTTCAGTGTCAGAGCGTCTACCTATTAAAAATATTTTAGTAATGATAGATAGTGGTAATAAAGAATTATTGAAAGAGTTGTTATAAAATTTAATATATTCTTGTAACTTTTACATAAAAACATATTTTGTTTGTTTTGAGCAAGTAGAACTTTTTCGTTTCAAATTCTTATATTTTAGGACATAAAACTTATATTATAATAAGAAAAATTACAGGTCTTACCACCCCCAAAATAAAAAATCAATAATTAACGAAGTACTGAGAATAAATAATTGAAATTTATATTATTGATATTTTTGTAGTCGCTAATCACGAATGTAAAGTCAGAAATTAAAAATTTTATATTGCACCCTCAATATGGCTCATATAAAAGGGGTAAAATGGATGAATTAATCATTTTTTATATATTTTGAGAAATTAGAACTTTCTTATCAGATTGTTACATTTTGAGTCATAAAACTCATCCCCTAATAAAAAAAATGTTTGATTTTATGCCTGAGTGGATGAAAACCACCCCTAAAGTTAAAAAATTAATAATTAACGAAGTTCTGAGACGAAATTACCGTCAAACGAGCAATATCGTAATTTGCTAAAACGAGGCGCGCTTCTTATTTCGATCATATCTCCGTTGCAATTAATGCTAAAAATCATCCAAAAAAAGCATTTTGAACGTCTTTTAATCCTCTTTAAGGTCAGGTAGGTCAAAACAGTATAAAGGTTGTCAGTTTTTCTATATTCATCTTAAATGCATCAATTTAAAAAAAATTAAGATTTGACTTCAAACACTTCTATCTCCTAACCTCTCTAGTACCATTCAGCTAAGATTCTTCCCTGCTAAGTTATTTAACCTCAAATCCAAAAAAATTCATTATTTAAAAAATTTTCAAAATACATTAAGTGTAAAATCTTTTAGATAATGCATCCATCACGGTCAAATTTGATCGTAGGTATACATAATAGTAATGACTAACAAAAAACACAATTTGGAATTTTGTTTTTTCAATTTGAAATTTACTGAAACAAAAAAACAGACACTATTTTTGTAAAAAATCCAAATTTTGCCTTTATTTTCCTTGTATCATTTTTGATTTAGCAGATTTCAAAATTGGCCAAAAGATAATTTTAAGCTACTGTAATAAGCTTCAATTTGGTTCAAGGTACATGTCAAAAGGTTTTTTAACCAGAGTTATGAAGCTGTGACGTTTTCAGATCACTTTTTTTCTCGAAACCCCTGAGTTGGGGTGATGCTCACCCCCAATGAGAAAACACCCTTATTCCTTATTAATATTTGATATTTGACCCATTTTGAATCAAACTATCCGAAAATATTTGAATTTAAAACAGCTATTGAATTAGTTCGAAGAGATATCACCTAGTATACCTAACTGTACTATTTATAATTTCGAACTCCCATGTGTTTCTTTTTGAGCAAATAATTTGTACTTGTTTTATTAGACCCGTACATGGGTTAAATTTGGTTATTTTTCACTTTATGTAGAGGACTCGCAGTATCAACTTTCTCTTTGACTTAAATTACCGAATGCAACATCTTCGATTTGATATCTTGAGAAGTATGGAAACTGGAATCTCAAATTGCTTCATATTGGATCCCCAATTGGATGTATCTGGATATATCTGGACTATTTCAACTCTCATTTTTATGCAACCGCCGCGCAAACTTATTTTTCAAAAAAAACTGAAATGTATCTAATTCAGTTTCAATTATTTGGTGAAGAAGTTTGAATTTGGTAAATTTAAATATAATAAACTATTGTTAAAATTACCCCGCAGAATCCTCATGGTAAACGACTATCTGTCAAATTTTTTGAAACTTTGGATTCTGGTACTTCTTGATGAACAGATCAAAAGTCCTAAGAACTCATGTTGGGCTTTTCGGGTGTTCCATTAAAGATTTCCCTGTTCTTGACTCGGAGTACTTCAGGGACTTTATAGTGGGGATTTATCAAATTATACTTGTCCTATCTTGGATACAAGATAAATCAGTAAGAGAAAATTATGAAGAGCTAGTCACTTTAACTTGATGAACATATCAATTTAAGGCTTTCTGAGGATCAGGATTATTACAGGTTTCGAAATGCTACAAAACATCAATTTATTGCTTACAATGATGTTGATGAAGATAGCATAAATGATGCTGATGGTGCTAATGCCCGTGATCTCATCAGCAACTATTATTGTACATGTAAATCTGGAGCCAGAACTGTGGGCACATGCGCTCATGTCGCCTCTATTTTATGGTTTTTAGGCAATACGCGACATCAAAATAACGTTAAGTATCCAGATGAGACCCTGCTAAATACAACGTTAGATACAAGTAACAGAACGCAACAGGAAGATGAAGAAAATATTAATATTGAAGTGATGGAATGAAAAATATCTACATCATAAAACCGTGAGTTTTTAGGACTTTGCGCCCATGGAGACTTTTGATCTGCTCATCAAGGACTATCAAAATCTAAAGTTTTAGAAAGTTTGACAGAAAACTGTTCCAATAAGGATTCTGCGGGGTCCTTTACAAATGAAGGAATTTTGGAAATAAATCTAGAAAAGCACCAGAGGATTTCTCAGTGCGCTACCAAGATTAGGAAAAAAGCGTTTGAAGTCGTAGTATATTGAGTTTGCGTAGTACGTCAAGTTTTCGGAATAAACGAGGTAGAGTTGTTCGAAAATACCGTTTTTCACCATTACCTACTACTGATAATGCATATTTTTTTTATTTTTGCTCGTTCAGCATTGGCATTTGTATCAATAATTTCACCGTAAAGTACCACCAGTTACCTTTCCAACTCATCGATACTCAAATTCTTAGACTTTTTATTGGATGCGTAAGAAAATTAAATTGAAAGTGCATTAAAAATAAAATAAACGACAGAACACTTGACTGACTTCATGAACTAGATGCTCTCTGGTTTTTGGTGTTAATAGTAGAATGTTATCACTTTGGTTTGAAGCTTTATACTCATTGGGTGTCACTTTAGTGGGTATTCTTTTTACATCGGAAACAGACTAATGGAATTTGCTCTCCTCTACTATAGTCTTCAAGATCAAAATAAATACCTTCTCCAATCTTCCTGCACTGCCAACACCTACGTGGGAGAAGAGGTCTGCCCTTCCTTCGTGAATTGTCCATCGAGTAGTGCCAATATACGAATCCACTTCAGAT
Organism: Rhagium mordax; assembly: GCA_963680705.1. Taxonomy (NCBI): domain Eukaryota; kingdom Metazoa; phylum Arthropoda; class Insecta; order Coleoptera; family Cerambycidae; genus Rhagium; species Rhagium mordax. The sequence goes on from OY796661.1 coordinate 69,363,363, forward strand.
CTGCGTCTGCATCAAATTACTGCTGAACAAAAGCCATTGGTTTTCTACAAAAAAAATTTTTCGCATTCGATTTTTTTTTCATATTAATAATAATTTTGTACTGCATATAAATTTCTTTAGTTTTAGGTGTTTCTCCCACTAGGGTGATACCTATATTGGATTGGATAACAATTGCTGTACTCTGTCTCTCCATCAGATATATTTAAATAGACTCCGCCCCATTAATTTTATAGTAGCGCAGAACGGTGTACGCAATAGTCAGTTTTAAACGATGAAATGTACATGTTTATTTATTAATATCTATCGTAAGATTGCTTTTGGTTCTTTTTACGACTAGTCGTGGAATCTTCAAGCAATAAAAACTATACCAACTATATACCTAAATCTTGTTTTATTTTTATTGATAAAAATCTTTAAAAACATTTGCTAGAAGGTGAGAACTTAACTTTAACATTACCTACCTATTTTTTCTTTATTTTCACAAAGTTCTATTACAACTCGTTTAAGAAAGTTATGATAGATATCAATATACTCGTAATATAATAATATGTAGAATGCTTTATTCATTATTTCAATACATTTGGTAGAAAAAAAATAGACTTTAACAGCCCAACGTGTTGCATATATAGCATAAATTTGTAAATAATATTAAAACAACGATAAGTAATAAGATAAACCTATAAAATATAATTGGAAAAACATGTATGGTATCACTTTTATTACCTACACTGAACTGTCAGAACCGGCGAGCAGTTCCTATTTCTCCACCGAAAAAAACCTTTTTGAGAACCTATAATGCCAAACACAATCACATTACAACACGAAGAAATAAAAGGTTCGTTTACTCACCGAAAGCCAATTTCTCTTATTAATAGCCTCAAACTACTCCGTTTAAGATTAGGTAAATAATCATCTTCATGCACTGCTGCTAAAATTTTATTTGTAGTTGGTGGTTCATTTCTTTCAAAAAAAGATTCAATATTAATCGTTTGCATTACGTAGTACCTTACTTAACACACAGCACAGATGACATAAATTATTAAGAAATGTCACAAAACCGAATAAGAGAGTTGACAGTCAAGCCAGCTCCCCATTTATTCGTGTTTTTCGTACGTTTGGCGTTTATGCGTTCTGACTGGTCTAATGTGTAAAACCTCGTGTAAAACCAAGCCGGCCTTTGTTAGTCAAATCTAGCGGTTGCTTTGTAATTCGGGTTCTATAAATACGACCAAATGAGAAATTCCATTCAAATTTAGCGGACATTTTTGGGGCGGTCTGTTGGTGAGACAAATTATAGCTGTTGCCTTTTCTACGCCACAGAGTATACTAAAAACTAAAATTTATACAGTGTTACTTTCTGGGTAAACTGCTACTTTGCCATTGACAATACATTTTATTTTTGTATCCATAATTTTTTCTCTTCTAGCTTTGGTGTTATCTACATGAATATATCATTCATATTTACTGATATAAATTCCAGCGAAACATTTTTTATACGGCGATTGTTAGCCGAATTAAAACAGCTACTTATTATCTAAAAATATAATGGATTTAATGCCAATGAACCCGTTATTATACTACCTCACGAACTTGATTTTGAAAACACCATGATCATTGCACTTTTTATTATTCGTTCCGATAAATTATATCTCTTAACAACAAATTAACAAGATGTAAATTTAGCTCGTCGTATTATGATTATCATAATCACAGTAATTATAATAAATTAAAGGCTTTATCAGAAATGGCGTGAAACTGAATAATTGTGCTTATTGTAGAAATAAATTATTTAAAACAAGCTCTATGGTAGAATTGATTACTTACAAATATCATTGACATGCAATTTGTCACCCTATTGAAAAATGGATTAATCAACCATTTGACAAGTATATTTGCCCTTTTATTATTTTTATTATTTTGAAAATTTTCAATAATTTGATCGATCGAATTGGAGGCATTAATGAAAATTTTTATACACTGTTTACTCTGAGGTATATGCCAGCCTCTATTCTTAGTCAGATTAAAAAAATCTTTTTCTTCGTTTCATTGATGATGAATTAAAAAAATATGTTATTCTTCATCTCAATGTTCTAACTCTTGATATTATGACTTGGACCGTTAAATAAATATTTATGGTGATCATTAATTTATTAAATCGATATTTCGAAAATCGAAAATTATTTTTTATACAAAAAATTTAAATTTAATTCTGTGCATGCTTATGTGAAACATCATTTTTCAATGTTTCACATATAGTCATTTTTAAAGCAAAGGACGGGTTAAAAATAGAGATTAAGTAACAAGAAAATGGGGTTACGGCAACATTTTTATAGATAAATAATTATTTTAGTAAGTTATTAGGGTCATGGTTTGTTCATGAAGAAGCAAATTTCTATCTTAATTGACTTGTTTCTAAATATTACTCACCTTCGTATTAATTATGCATAGTTTAATATTCATTCATTTTTAAGTCCTTTTACATGTGTAATAAAGTATTTTATAGTTAAGTAAATAAATAATAAACCGTAATTAGAATGATACACATTTATCATTAGAGAATTAATGACTTCCAGCTTATATTTTCTTGTAGCATGTTTTTTTTAATAGATATAAAAAACTTGAAAACTGCTTATTTTTAGTAACTTAAAAACCAAGGCAGCGCAAACTAAAACAGAATAAAGTGATTGACAAGAAATAATTTTATTGTATAAAAGCGTGGGGTGCATGATATCAATTGTTATATATTTCATTGGTAGCTGTTGATTAAAGTAGAGTTAGCACGCTTTTTTACAATAAAATTATTTTTTGTCAATCACTTTATTCTTATTTTAAACTTAGTAAATAGCATTTAATTATATTGAGTTAGTGGAATATTTATCACTGTTGAACAAAATCTTAATATATAAACATTATTTTTTACGTTTTAGTTCGGTTTCCCTTTAAAGCGTGTTTTTTAGTTTTTTTATAGATTTATTATTGGAATTATTAGCAAAAATTACATCACCTTCGTTAAGCAGAACTCTTACTCTGTGTAATGTGATACTGTAAACTATTGACTAAGCGAGACGCACAAAATAAATCTAAGTTTTCGTTTCATGAGTTAGTTCTCTGTAGTATATTGTAAGAACAAGATTAGAAATAAAAAGCTGCGTAATATATTCGAGTTTATTATTTAATATTCTCCACTGCATAATAAATAAATTCCCATAGGTTATGGGCCCAGGCTGCAGTTTTAGTTAAGTGCTAAATTAAGTGCAAGTTTGTTTGAAAGTGCGAAAACCGAAGAAACTAAAATGTCTAGTGAAAAACGTACGAAACGAAACATTAAGCCTTTTAACGGCGATAACTATTTGGTGTGGAAATACAGATTACGTGCTATAGTTGAACAAGAAGGTGCGTTAACTGTGCTAGATGAAGAACCGCCCGAAATCCTGACAGATGAATGGAAGAACTGGGAGAGATTCGCGAAAGGACAAATAATCGAACACATTGAAGATTCGATGCTAGGTGAAATACCAGAAGGTGCGACGGCCAGCCAAATTATTGAAAAATTCGACTCCACCTACGCCTGTAAGAATCTTGCCACGCAGTTAAACGTACAAGATAAGCTTTTCAATTATAAATTACGTTCTGAGATGCCTTTAAAGAAACATTTCATCGAATTAGATGAAATGATCAGAGATCTTATTGCATGTGGCAATAGTGTAAATGAGATGACTAAAGTCTGGTATTTATTAAACACTTTACCTCACTCATACGATGGAGTGGTCACAGCAATAAAGACCATGTCCGATGATCGTCTCACTTTAGCTTTTGTGAAAAAGTTGCTGCTGGAACACGATCAGAAGTTAAAGAAAGACATTACCGAAACAAGTACTAAAGCACTGCAATTTCAATCAGTTAATAATAAATACTCAAATAAACGCAAGCCAGTGAATAAAGGAGGAAATTATTCTCGTAAACCATATTCAAAACCGACCTTCAAAACTGGACAAAAATGTTATTTCTGTGGCCGAAGAAACCATATGAAGAAGGACTGCTATTATTATAAGCAGGAACTGAAAAGGCAAGACTATCGTCAACCAAATAGGCAGGGACCATCCCGCAGATTTGAAAGCACTCCTGGAATTATGACTGTTGCTTTACCCTCTAAAGAAAAGGAGGACGGTTTCGCTTTTATGATGTATGCAGAAGATAGGACTGAACAGGTCGGAGGAAATTTAAAATTTGTATTGGATTCTGGAGCAACAGAACGCCTCGTAAATGACCTGATTTTCTACAAGGACTACAAACAATTGAAGGTACCGATAAAAATAGCTGTTGCGAAAAAGGAAGTGTGTATTTCGGCAACACACGTGGGCAACATTGAAGTCTTGACTAACTTGGGCCATGTTGGAGTCCTGCGAGGAGTCCTTTATGCTCAAGAGGTCCCGTTCAATCTTCTGTCAGTAAGAAGACTGCAAGAGGCTGGATTTTCCGTGATTTTTAATCACAATGGTGAAGTAATCGCCAAAATCGGCCAGAAGACCATATTAACAGGTAAGCGCATGAACGAATTGTATACTTTACATTTTATTGTTCAAAATGCGTTATTAAATGGTCAGGCGGCTATAATTAGATTAGATAATAAAGACAAGCTATGGCATGAACGGTTAGGTCACATAAGTAAAAATAAATTTAATCAAATGAAAATTAAATTACTAGCCGAAGACAGTAATTGTCTAAAAGAAATAAATCCCCTAGATTCATTGTGTGAATCGTGTATAAACGGTAAACAAACACGACTTCCATTCGCTAAAATTAAAAATAAAAGTCACATTCAAAGACCATTGTTTAATGTACATTCGGACGTATGTGGTCCGATAACTCCATCCACAATTGATGGGAAAAATTATTTTGTAAATTTTATTGACGAATATACTCACTATACTGTAACATATCTGATGACTCACAAGTCAGAAGTAATTACCTATTTTAAAGACTACGTAGAGAAAAGTGAGTCACATTTCAGTTTGAAAGTGGTCCACTTGTATTGTGATAACGGAGGCGAATATTTATCGGCAGATATGAAAGAATTTTGTCACCAAAAGGGGATCACATATCATTTGACGGTGCCGTACACTCCGCAACAAAATTCTGTGGCGGAACGTATGAATCGAACATTGACAGAGAAGGCACGTGCAATGGTGCATAGTGCAGGTTTAAATAAGCGTTTCTGGGGTGAAGCAGTGTTAACTGCTACTTACTTAGTAAATGTCATACCCTCAAAAGCGATTAAAGTAGAAAAGACACCGTATGAATTGTGGCACAATAAAAAACCAAAATTAAAATATTTAAGGGTATTTGGTTGCACTGCATACGTGCATAATAAAACAAGAAAGCATAAATTTGATGATAAATCAATAAAAGGAATTCTTGTAGGGTATGTACCGAATGGGTACAAAATATATATTGCAAATACGCGAAAATTCATTGTAGCTCGAGATAAAATCTTTGACGAATTAAAATTTGAAACATCAAGAAAAGAACTTGATGACACGATCGAAATTGATAGGTATTTAGGTGATAATACGGATGATTTGGTACCAAATATAAGTACTGAAGAGTTCTCAGTAACAGGGGGTGCTGGTGAAAAGTCCGTAAAAGAAATCCATCCTGGTAAAACAGATAAAATAATAAATAAATACAATCAAACCCTGAAAAATAAACAAGGTGTCACTGATGAATGTATTCCAATTAACACGAGTACTCTAGAGTCAGAAGGGCAAGGTCAAACATCTCCTGCAAGAGACGTCCCTGAACCAGATGATGAAAATCTGTCTTATCCTTCTTCTTCCAAGGTGAGGAAAAGAGATAAAATACAGGATGTGAAGCGGAGCGAAAGGCTCAAAACAAAGCCGTCAATTTCGTACAAAGATCGTGACTTAGAAATAAACAGTTATAATATATTAAACATTCAAGTGTTAGATGAAGTAATTCCCACATGCTATCAAGAAATAGCTAAAAATCAAAACAGAGTCAAGTGGGAAAAAGCAGTTGAGGAAGAACTGAACTCTTTAATTCAAAATAAAACTTGGGCATTAGTGCAAAAGCCTAAGAATGTAAATATTGTTGATAGTAAATGGGTGTTTACGATAAAACACGATAAGAATGGAAATCTGACAAAGTATAAAGCACGTTTGGTAGTTCGGGGTTTCAATCAATTATATAAGTTAGATTACGATGAAACATTCGCGCCGGTAGCACGAATTAGTACTTTACGATGTCTATTAGCTTTTGCTAATCAATATAAACTATTAATTCATCAAATGGATGTCAAAACAGCTTTTCTCAATGGAGATTTGAAAGAAGATATATTTATGAAAGTACCTGATGGTATTGATATTAAAAATGTAAACATTGTATGCAAACTCAACAAATCATTATATGGTTTGAAACAGTCGGCTCGATGCTGGAATGAGTGTTTTGATAAAACCTTGAAACAGCACGGTTTCATAAATTCTTCTGTCGATCGTTGTTTATATCTCCAAAATAATGGTCACATAAACAAAAATATCTATGTTATTTTATACGTAGATGACGTAGTAATTGTAACTCGAGAAACAGATACAATGTATGCTTTTAAAGATTTTTTAATGAATAAATTTCAAATGGTTGATTTAAAAGAAATTAATTTCTTTCTTGGAATTAGGATACAGAGATCGGAATGTGAAATTTCTTTAGACCAAACTACATATTTAAAATCTGTTTTAAGAAAATACAATATGAGTGAGTGTAACGCAGTGAGTACACCATTACCGCCAAAATTAAACTATGATGCTTTAGAGTCAGATGTAGATTGCGGAGCACCCTGTCGAAATTTAATTGGTTGTTTACTATATGCAATGCTATGTACACGTCCAGATCTATGTATCTCACTAAATATACTGAGTAAATATCAAAGTAAATCAAACAAGGAATTGTGGCAATGCTTGAAGCGTGTTTTAAGATATATAAAAGGTACAATTGAAATCAAATTGATTTACAAGAGATGTGATTTTGTAGAGAAATTAATTGGATATGTTGATGCAGATTGGGCAACTGATGAAACTGACCGACGAAGCACAACAGGGTATGTGTTTAAAATGTTTGATAATTGTACAGTAACTTGGAATACAAAACGGCAGTCCTCAGTTGCAGCATCATCAACCGAAGCAGAGTATATGGCTTTATTTGAAGCGGTAAAAGAAGCTCTGTGGTTGAAATCATTGCTAAAAGGCATTCAAATCCAAATTCTACATCCAATTATCTTGTTTGAAGATAATCAAAGTTGTATAGCGATAGCGACTAATCCTACAAATCACAAACGCTTAAAACATATAGATATTAAATATCATTTTACGCGAGAGCAAGTAGAGAACAAAATGATCTGCCTTAAATATGTTTCCACAGGTAACCAAGAGGCTGATCTCTTCACGAAGTCGCTGCCAGCCCCACGTTTCAAGGAGTTGCGGTGCAAGCTGGGCTTACTGGATGAAAAACAATAATCAAATTGTTTAAAGTTTGTTATGTTCATCTTAAATGTTTAAAATTGTTATAGTTAGAATTAAGGAAAGTTAATGAATGGTTTGACTAGGTTTTTGAATTGGGGTTTTCCCTAGTCCTCGCAGCAAATGCTGGACCATGTTAAAATCCCCGTAAAACGCAGCAAAAGTTTTTTTTATCAGTTAATAAGTTGATGAATTTTTGAGGGGGTGTATTGGAATTATTAGCAAAAATTACATCACCTTCGTTAAGCAGAACTCTTACTCTGTGTAATGTGATACTGTAAACTATTGACTAAGCGAGACGCACAAAATAAATCTAAGTTTTCGTTTCATGAGTTAGTTCTCTGTAGTGTATTGTAAGAACAAGATTAGAAATAAAAAGCTGCGTAATATATTCGAGTTTATTATTTAATATTCTCCACTGCATAATAAATAAATTCCCATATTTATATATTTTTTTATATTTTTAAAATCAAATTTTTTTCAAAATTTTCCAATTCAAATTTTTCTTTCAATTTTTCATTTCAAAATTTCTTCAAAATTTTTGAAATCGAATTTTTTTCAAAATTCTTGAAATGAAATTTTTTTTGACATTTTTCAATTCAATTTTTTTGACATTTTTTTTTTCAAAATTTTTGAAATCGAATTTTTTTAAAAATTTTTCAAATGAAATTTTTTTTACATTTTTCAATTCAATTACCTAAATTTTTAGGCAAGTAGTGCCCGCTCTGTATATAATTTTTACACCCACTTCTGTCATGCTAATTACCGCTAGCCATAAAATAAGAAAAGTGTATAAAATTAATTATTATACACGAACAGTATCGTTATTTATTCTGTTATTTAAGAGTAATTGCAAAAATGCAATAGAAAGTAGTTATTTTCTTCATAACACTTTGTGTCGGTAAGTCAGTCAAGGAAAAGAAATATAAGTGTAATGCAATTACGTGTTACATCTAAATACGGAAAATACGTTAAGTAATAACGAAATACATAATCTAGTCCTCACTAATAAATGTGTAAGGTTAAAAACATCGATTTAGGTCAACATATTTGCCCTAGTTTTGACATAAATTTTGTATATTGACTTGGAACACCGGGTGGAACTATAATAGATGCATTGTTTGTGTGAGCGTGCAAAAAAGCTGATAAAAATGTTAATTATTATTATAAATAGCCGCATAGGCGAGTTTATTGTATTTGTTACCATAATTATTATTAATCATAATATTATTACGTTATTTACTACTCGTATTATTCATGATTAGTTTTATTTGGAATTTAGAATTTGAAAACAAAAATGGGTAGTAATTGAAAACTGCAAGAGAAGAGCTTGTTTTAACTTGAATAAAATTTTTCGATTGATCGTGTGTTTTAAAACAAAAATATTTCATTATTTTACAATAATTTCAATTTAAAGGAACTCCATGTTAGGAGGAGTTTCACAATCCGCATTAAAATACACAACTCGAGGCGAAATTTTTTTGACAGAAGGGCTTTGTTTCCGAGTGTTAACAAAAAATAACCCGAATTATATAGGAAACTATACAGGGTTATTGATAATTCGACATATTCCTTTGAAGATGTGATAGACGATAGTAGACTCATTTTGCAATATTTTGAACCACAATGTCTATTATCCAAAAATCATCAATTTTTGATATATTTTAAGTTTTATTTTTATTTATTTCAAAAAAGAATATAAAGATATTCTTTTTTCTAAAAAATATACTTCTTCTCATCATTTGGTTGTGGAGGAGCACCGGCATCAACTTATGTCTCTACCCTTTTTTTATATGTCCAAATATTTATAAAGACTATAAGTGTCAAATTATATGGAACTACTCTGTACCTACTTTTAATAGAAGCTCTGTTTATTAAGCGATCACTGTAATGCTTCTTCGCTCTTTTAATAATAAGCAAACAAATTTCCACTCTGTTAACATGATAACATGATCTTTACAGTAAAATTTCCAATCCATTAATATTAGATATTAGTAAGCATTCGATAAAATTTATCAAGGCCAAGGTCTTCTATTTTTTCAATGTAATACTTTAATCAGATAGTTTTAATAATTTTCATAATCACTTTACTTTCTTTTATTTCAAAATCAGGCACTACATGATGTATGATTAAGTATATATCTATTCGAACAAAACTTAAAATAACATATTTTTTTAGAGATTGTTGCTAAATTAAGGGCAACATATTTTTTTACTCATATTATATTTAAATATTAAAAAGGAAACACTATTTCTGACAACAAACTGGACTATGTATTCGGAGACCGAAAAAAGCCTAAAGTTGAATCACCCACACACAACAACCCTATAATTTCAGCGAATCGATTTGAATTATATATAGCTTTATGTTTATTTAATTACATAAGTGTAGACCTTGTTTATCAAGGGTATAGGTAATACTTAATACATTACTGATTTTATGTAAGGATACGGCAAAGCAAACTTTGATATTTTGTTCAATAAAATATATTAAATTATTAAAGAGTCGGAATTTAAGTCCTCAAAATAATACAAAATGAGAATAGACAATACAAATGACTTTAAAATCTATCCATTTACTCAAATAATGAATCGGGAGCAGAAGCCCTGTATTTGCTTTTATGCATTCCTATTACTAAAGAAAAAATTAATAATTTTTCTGCTATTACTAATCATTCGAAATGCCGACTTCTATTATCAGTTTCTAACACGTGTGGATGTAAGATAGGTGTTTTGTTGTTTCGGTTTTCCAGTTATTATGTCTAATATTAGTAAGTATTGTTAATATAATTTCACAAGGAGATGCATTTTAAAATAGATTTAAGTATTTTAATTCAAGTACAGGGATAGCCAACGAAAATTACCACCCCTAATAACTTCTTTATTTTTGATGCTATAAAAAAATTTTTTCTATAAAAGTTGTAGGGTTTATTGAAAGCATTTAGAATATGTATTCAGAAAAATAAATGAAAGTCGTTTAGAGGAGATATGGTTTTAACTTGCATTTTTTCAAATGGAGCATCCGTTTTTTTTGTATTTTTGAAATCAAGGTACTTTTCTCATTTCACTGAGTTATTACCTTTAATATTACTGTGGCCTTTAACTCAGATAAAGTGCAATTGATAACAATGTTATTTTAGCAAAATGACTTTCTTGGAATTTACAGCGCTGATATCGAATCGAAGAAATTATGATATGTTCAATGTTAATTGCCACTCGACATACACGAATCGATAGTTTGATAGTTTTCAACAGAAAAAAATATTTGCGTATTTGATTCACTACTTAAAATACTGGAATAAGAATATAGAATTCTTAAGTAAATTAGTACAAAATTCAGTGACATAACTAGGCCAAAATTAAATATTCCATTTTTTATCTCATTGTCCATACATATGGACAAAACCCAAACCAAACTTTCAAGGCGATTTCGGTATTTTTTATTTCTTAAGTTGAAGTGAAATACTCCAACGCTCATAGTATATCACCCTGTTGATATGCACCAACTAGAAGTGCTATTTATACATTTAATACCTACACTACGCATAATAAACAGTTTTTATCTTATAATAATATCAGGTAACAAACTAGAAAATACAAATTGATGGCCAATGTCGCACAAGCGTATCGACTGACCGGACAAGGTCACAATATTGCGTCGGGACGTTGTGCGTCACGCCAGCGTCACCAGGGTGGAGGCCGTTACCAGGACAACTCCTGCTGACGTACCATCAAAGATACACAAAACTTGAACTTCACCCTTTTAAATAAACTAATTAAATTTACTACGAGCTTAATAATTAAATTTAATATTATGTAGAAACTGTTGGGACCAAAAGGGCAGTCGATTTAATCTGCGCGCAGAAACGAGCTAGTGTTAAAATTAAGAAGTAGGAGAAGGTTTTTTAAATTTTTCAGTAAAATAATTTCCGAAAATTGTCAGATCGGTTGTTAATAAAATGAGAAGTTTGTTTAGTTTATAATGCAACTGTTCTGTTTTACGGGGTGTGTCAATTAACGAATAAGAAGAAGAAGAATAAGAAAAAAAATCTAGTCTAAAAACTTTTTTTTGTAGCACCAATTTTTGTGGTTTAAAACTAAAGTAATTTGCTAAATATTAAATTTTCATAAAGTAAATTGAAGAAACTAATTGGTTAATATTTTATGAAAATATAAATTGGCGTAAAATAAATGATTTTAGCAAAAACATTTCACGAAGCATTTCTCTTACTTCCAATTAAGCTTTCCCAACGTATCTTTTATGACCTATATTTTATTTACAATTTTACGCTTTATTACAACTGATGGCATTGAATAAATTTTATTACCCCAATGAAATGGCCAAATTCAAACATATACCATATACTTAACGGTTACAGTCATTTTATTGCCCTTTCCACGTTATCACAATATAGGAATCAACCTTGATTCTCAATTCGAGTTTATAGCAAGGCAATTTTCCGCTGCTGTTACAAGGGGTTGATGGCTCGTGTCTGTTCTACTGAACAACATTGATCTATATTTCGTCATTATCTGCCATGTTAGTTTTAAGTTGGATGTTTATGTTCTACTTTCAAAGTAGGTTAAAATTCATCTGAAGGACTAATTAAAATAGTTAATTTACATTGTTTATGGCTTACTACTTATCGAGTCATTATGTAATGGTCTGTTTAATTACTGAAACGAGAAATAAAACAATTACAAACCGAAAAAGATTGGATGTTTTCAATTTTAACCGATATGTCATTATTATTATTATTATATTTATTTATATTCTTACTATTTTTTATTTCTTCTTATAAAGTATTTGTTAAATTCAATAGATTAAATATTAGACTATTTTACATTACCTCCTAAGGATGGTATATCAACTACACAACTCCCGCCTGAAAGTTTAATGACCTCCTGTTGCTTACTCTTTCGGATCGATTGCGTCCGCCTCTGACCGAAGAATCTAACGGTGTTTTCTTCACCAAAACGCACGAAAGTTAACTGATCTTTCAATTTGACTTTTAATATGTTCCTAGACTGAAAATGCGAGCAGATCAATATCGCTGTAAATTTTTTAGTCGATATTGAATTATTATTTTCAGCATCGACCTTGACAAATATCTGTTTTAGCAAATTACTTTAAAAATATCTCACAAGTATCATCACCCTGCTTGTTTATTATTTTTCGAGTTAAGTCTGAGCACAATTTACAATGTAATAAAGCACACAACTTCTGACCTCTTAGCTCTCTTAGACGATTTTTTTTGGATACGCTCTATCAGCGGGTTCGGATCATTAATCTCCTTTACGATTAATGAACCATGCGCTTGCGATTTGTGATTTGTGCTGAAAATAATATATTACGAGGAAGGTCACCTTGGACAGTACATGTAAGAATAGGAATTTTTTGTTCAGTTTTCCTTTTTTCTTTTTTTTTTTCTGTTAATGAAGTTTGGAATCTGTCGATTTATTTTCCTCTTCCAGGATTTGGAAATAAATAAAAATTATTATATTCGAATTTAAAGTTGAAATAATATAACTTGGCGTATGGTTGAAGTGATCTACGCATTATGTTTGTCTGATGTCTCCCTCGCACACAATCAGTTAATGAGTAACGTAAGATGAAATAATCAAAGTGTCAAAGAAAAATAGTAGTCCGCCGTTATCCAGCTGCACCGCCTCGAATAAGCACCGAGATTCGCCATTGATTTCATCGTGTAAGTACCGACGTCTTGTAGAACTACTTAATTAAATCAGAGTTCGGTTTAAATTTTCCGTTTATTCGTATTTAATGTTATATCACACATTCACCGGTTGAGCCCTTCGGTGTTCTGCTAAGATAGTAGGGCCTAGCCATCAGTGGATGTATTTCAAAACGTGGATTTATCATACACAGGCAAAACAAGTCGGTAACCTGTTCATGGTAGTTTGTGGCCCCAGTGTATGATTTATTTAAATTTTTCTTTAAGGTAAGGAAAGAAATAACTTTCTTGTTAGCATAGCTCTGTATTTGAGGCAGTAGGAATCCGTGTTTGTTAGGTAGTATCCGAAACCGAAATAAAAAGAATCTCTGTGGCTTATTCATGGCGCTCCGATATTTTGGTGTCCCGTTGGAGTCATACTTGCTAGCCCCAGCCGTTTGATTTCTCCGCGTGGGTATATCTCGATCCGTTCGCACTTCGAGTCCACCGCCGGCCGCAATTAAATTATTTTCACGCGTACTCTTGTTTTCCAGCTTGCATTTGATCGTTTTAAAAATTGTTATTATTTCCATTGTCTATTTCTAATTAACCCGTTTGAGAAATTGTCCAGTTCAGTTGACAAGATAATCATCTTTCGACCTCTGGACAAACAACCGTATCTCCACTGTTTTAGCTACCCCGCAAGCGCTCTCACCTCGGTGAGCCAGGCAAGTGCTGTTCCTTGCACTTAAAAATAAGGAACTGGCGCCCGAGTTTCCGTCCGAAAAGTGTCACAACGCCAGCGAGTCCTGTTTGTAGGTAGCCAGATACAAACAATTAAATGGCCATTACACTTGTTCCATTTTGTTAGTAGTTAAATGCTGCCGAACGCAACTTTTATTTGTTTTCTACGTACCTATCATTAACGGTTATAAAAATAATATTTTCAGGAAAGCAATGTTTCCTTTATATAAAAAAACATTAATACGATAAACTTGTCCTTCTTCTATTTCGGTCACTTCGTTCGTTGTATCAAACCTAATCAATATTAATAAAAAATGTATATAGAAGTCATGCCAAAACCCTTTATTGAGATAAAAATAATTTTAACTGGGTCTAGGTCAAATAAGCTATAGTATAAGTCGACAATGGTGATAGGCGGAGTATAACAAATACCTTGTGTTAGGTAATTATATAATATTGACGAACTGTAATAAATATATCTGTGACGCTCTCGACATTATTTATATGTTAGCAAATAAGCCGAAAGGCCGAATTTGTAAATAAAATAAAACGAACAATTGGCTTCAGAACACTCCGTATATTGAATAAAATACAACTATTCGTTACCAATGTTAGAATAAGAATGTCGAGTCGCCCCTAGCTTAGCTGATTCTCAAGTGCCTTAAGAATACATCCCTTCTCAGTATAACACTTAACTATAATTTATGTTCTATAAAATAAACTAAAACCATGACTTCGTTCATGAAATATAAACAAACGCTCACACGGCCAATTCTGACCTATAATTCGTTCTCGAATTATCCCTATCCCCTGGGACCATGGGCATTATGGGCAATGTTGTGGGTCGGCAACCTCCAGACTCCATGGGCGGGGTTGTGGACCTGTAAAACGATCATACGGCAGCTTAGGTTGTAACGTACTTAACGGAAAGCGTTTTGCTTCCGATCAACAAATATAATGTGAAGCGTGACGCTTCCAACATCTCAAATCAATCACTGCAAAGCGTGTCGCTTTCAACAGTTCAAATCAACACTACTACTAGATTATTTTATTCGCATCATCAATCATCATTATCAATTATCAAACACATTTTCAATATAAATCTGTCTCACAAAACGTACCCACTGCGAAGCGTCCCGCATTCCAACAGTGCAATACTTATCAACTCGACTGCGAAGCGTCCCGCATTCCAACAGTACAACTTTTTACCTCAACTGCGAAGCGTCCCGCATTCCAACAGTTCAAACTTTTACCTCAACTGCGAAGCGTCCCGCATTCCAACAGTTCAATCTTTTACCCACTGCGAAGCGTCCCGCATTCCAACAGTGCAATACTTATCAACTCGACTGCGAAGCGTCCCGCATTCCAACAGTACAACTTTTTACCTCAACTGCGAAGCGTCCCGCATTCCAACAGTTCAAACTTTTTACCTCAACTGCGAAGCGTCCCGCATTCCAACAGTTCAACATTTTACCTCAACTGCGAAGCGTTCCGCATTCCAACAGTTCAATCAACAACAGGCAAAGCGTTACGCTTTCAACCAAAAACAAATAAAACGTCTCTCATACACTGTTATATCAATTAAATTATTGATCAAATTATTTCTCAAATACTCTTAAAATTTCAAAACAAAATATTTTTACAAATTCTTCCCGCAAACGCTCACACTGCCTGGAGCATACTTTACTCACCGTATGTTAAAAATCTCCAGCAAGTTCACCTGGCCAGACTCGAATCATGTCCTTAGCAACTGTCCTCTTTTTATTGGTAGCCAAGTTTTTCAGTTCGAATCTATCATGCGGAAGGATTTGGAGTACTTCAAATGGACCATCGTTCGTATCTGTCATCCAGTTTTGCAAGGTGACTATTTCCTGAAGGATAGAATACGAAATCCCCTACGTTTATCGTTTTATTTGAGCGCCTGGTTTTGTCGAAAAGGTTTTTAGCATAATCTGCTTGCTTTTTCATACGTTAGTATGCCAGATTTCGGTTTTTTTCTAAATTTTGTGCAATTTCTGTCATTGGAATTGAGCCGGTATAAGAGTTTTTATGTCGGGTATACTACCACAAACTTATGTCAGTAAGTACACAGGTGAGAATCCCGTAGTTTTTTTTGTATTGTCGTGTTGGGTGTAGTTTCTAATTTAACAATATCGTTCGGTCATTCTGATCTGTCACTTATTTCCGCTCTAAGCATATTTAAAACGGTCGCGACATATCGTTCGACTTGCCCGTTACCTCGGGGTGCACTTTTTGCTATTAAATGGTGGTCAATTCCTAATTCGGACAACATTTTCTTTACAGATTGATCAGTAAAATTTGTGTCTCTATCACTAGCAAATCTTTTAGTAATACCAAACATACTTAAATAAGTTTTCGCAGTGGCGGGTTCAATAATTATATTGTTAATTAACTTTGGGGAACAATTTGTACTTTCATTTAAATAAATTCGGGAGCCATATTGATCAGTATGAATTTCTAATCCGTTATGTAAAAATAAATCCCTCCCCAAAATAGCATCAAAAACTAGCAGAATCGTCAACTATATAAAAACAAATTTGAAATGCCGTACCGTCTCGTTCAATTTTTAAAGTGGTCTTTGTGTTTGCAAATGTGTTGTTTCCCAGACCTTTCAAAGTAATTAGTGCAGGCTCAAAATGACAATTAAAATAATTAGCTATTTTTTTCGTAAGCAAACTACATTCTGCTCCAGTATCCAACAAACAGTTCACTATCTGGTCTTAAATTTTAAATCTAGTACAAAAGTCGGCGTCCAAATTATCACAAAAATAATTGATTCTAGAGATAGGGGCTCTTTCGCGATTTTTTTGCGAAGCTGTTAGACTTTATGACCAAGTTTTTTTTACAAAAGGTGCATACAATTTTATTAGAACTACCAGAGGGAACATTTCTAAATTCATTCATTTTTTTAAATTCATCTCTCTTTCCTTTCTTTGTACAGTTACGACTAACATGTCCCGGTTGATTGCAATTATAACAAATTTTTACACTAGTTTTATGATCAAAGGGGTAATTTCTTTTTATGCCCCTTGGCATCATTCTATAATTGCCTAGCAAGACTAACAAATCACTAACTGACAAAAGATTACTGTTAAATGCAGCGGTTTTGACATCAATATCAGTGATGTCTCCAATGACTAATTCCAACAATTGATTTTCGGACAAAGCAAAACTTAATGCTCTAAGTAAACTAATTTTTTTTCTGGCATACTCACAATAAGAATCAGCTTTATCGCTGGTGAACAAACTGGCTCTGCGGAGTTTCTCACTTAAATTTCGTTTCGCTGGGTACAAGCTGGAAATTTCAGTCTTGAAATTTTCCCAAGTTTTTCCATCCGGTTTCCATGTTAAAAACCATTCCTTTGCTTCTCCCACAAGGCCGGTGGTACCTCTCATCAACAACTCATGGTCAGCCCAATTGAAAGTAGTCGCTAAATTTTCTAATTCACTACACCATTTCTCGGCACCATCATCGTCTAATTTTGGATTAAACACTGGAATATTCACTGCACTGGTGGTCGCAGTCTTCACTGACTGGTCCTTTATTTCTTTCAATGATTTCAAAGAGTCCACCAAAATTTTGGCAAATTCTTCCATGTTTATTTTTTTTTTTTTTTTCACACACTATAACAATCACGTGTCTGTCACTCGTGGTACTTTTAATGAGTCAATCCCACTTCTGATGTTAGCAAATAAGCCGAAAGGCCGAATTTGTAAATAAAATAAAACGAACAATTGGCTTCAGAACACTCCGTATATTGAATAAAATACAACTATTCGTTACCAATGTTAGAATAAGAATGTCGAGTCGCCCCTAGCTTAGTTGATTCTCAAGTGCCTTAAGAATACATCCCTTCTCAGTATAACACTTAACTATAATTTATGTTCTATAAAATAAACTAAAACCATGACTTCGTTCATGAAATATAAACAAACGCTCACATATATATTTATAGTTCCCCACCTAAGTAGTATTTTTGAAGGAGTGACATATTGCTACCTCAGAGAATTTGTTGAAAACATCAAAAGAATACCGATATAATTAAATCATGGTTATAAGAATTATTATTCATTTAAAATAGAACAAATGTATTACTTATACTTAATCCTTGCTAGAGAATACAGCAGACTACCAAAAAAAGCGTCTGGGGCCAAGATGAATTATCAAAATGTCGAGGAAAGCACCTTAGTAAAAGTTAAGACGTTAATGGAATGGTCATGAATATTGAATTACTTTCAAGCCCTGCCCTGTTTGAAATAAATTAAAGTAGTCTAGTTAGTTTGACTTGATTCGGGCTATCATACTTTTTGTTCATTCAATAGTTTCATAGGTGATAATATTAATTAATATAATGTAGAAAACAATTTAATTCTATTATTTCTTCACCATTAATATTACAGTAGAAAATTTGATATATTTCAAAGTGTTTCCATTTTAATATTTTCTTGTTAATCAGGAAGAAACAGCAGACCATAAAATGTGAGGAAAATAGGTGTTTCGATTATGATTCAGTCCAGGTCAATGACTCTCAAGAAAAGTAAATCAATTCATTGAATCAATAATTTATATTGTAGCTGGGAATCACCTTACTAGATAAATAAAAGTCTTTCTCGATATAGACTGTCTAAAGACTAAAAGATACGGAAAGTGTTTTGACTTTGCTTTGAAACGAAATTCTCGAACTCCTCAGTTATTTTAAATACCTTGCGACTAAATATTCCATATATATTATTTAGATGCCAAAGCAAATATTTCTGTTTCGTTATGTTCTTTATTCATCCTAAACACGCAATCTGGTAAAATTAAATAGTGATGAACGTTATACTGTTCGCAGGCGGACGATTTATTTAAGTATTTTTTTTATAAAAAGTGAATTTGAATAAATTGGTCATTATTTTCTAAAGTATGCCGTAAGGGTATATGCCATGTGAGTATCAAAAGACGCAAGATAAGATGCCAAAGATAACCAAGCCAGATAAAAAAATGTGGGTTATTATTTGAAAAAAAAATGAGTTTTGGTCGATTGAAATATTTCAAATTTGAAAATTCGTAGAAAATACACCTGATCAGATAATGAAACTTTGCTAGTCCTTTTTGACCTTAATTTACTAATAAACTGATATAAAAAAAATAACAACTAGAAAAAGAAGATAGAAAAAAATTAACAACAAATTTAAATCTGGAAAAATATGTGGAAAAAGAAATTAATGATGATTTTGCTGTGAAATTTAATTTAAAAATATTCACTTCTCTTAATCTGTAATGACATTTATAAGTAAAGGTTTTGTGAAACAGTGCAAAATTTAAGTAATGAAAAATTATTAGTAAATCTCAGATTGTGATTAAATGCTATAAAGTTTTTCGCGGAGATGCAGACAATAATAATTTGTGTACAAGGAAAGGTAAGTGATATTTATAAATGTTTTCAATTTTAAGCCAGCAAAGTTCTATAATTTCTTTGTGATGCGTGATTACAAAATTTAAAGCTGAATATTATTAATCTGCAACAGTTGTTTTGTATCTTTTGTAGACGAGTATTTGTAAACATATCTATGCAAGAATAATAAAATATATTGTAGTAATTTATAAATAAGTAGAATAAGTGATACGCATTGTGACGACTAATATTTACGTAACCTGTACTGTTTGTAACTGGCTACTTACAAACAGATCTCTCTGGCTTGGTAACACTTTTTAGACGGAAACTTGGGCGCCAGTTCTTTAATTTTTAAGTGCAAGGAACAGCACTTGTTTGGTTCTCCGGCGGTGAGAATGTTTAGGGGTAGCTAACAGATGGAGATACGGTAATTTGTCCAGGGATCTTAAGATGATTGTCTTGTCAACTGGACTTGGACAATTTCTCAAACGGGTTAATTAGAAATAAATAACTGAAATAATAACTCGTGAATTTTACCTATGTATACCAACGTATTTATTTATTAAAACAGTAATGGATAAATCAGTAAATACTTTGCAGTCGAGTGTGTACAAATTTGATAGCAACAATAAATATGCGGGCTGGCAATCAAGAGTATATACGCGTGAATACGATTTTATTTCGGAAGACGGTGAGTTTTGATAACCGGTGTCTGTTTTCGCGGCTGAAACGATTTCGGACGGCAAGCAAACGGAATTTCTAACAGGATATAGTATGAACAGCGGGCAGTCGGTTAGCTATAGATATTCTTGTCTATGCAGAGGGTTTTACAATACGGCGAACTACTGCCACAAACAAAGAGCTATTTACCAATGACTATTTTTCGTAAGTTAAGTTTTCCGGTAGAACTTTATGCACTGAAGCCCTAAAGATTACCCGAGCGAGCAAATCTAACCAGCCGATGCATATTTTATGAAACAAAAGACAAACGGAGGAATTACTAATTAGCTCTAGTTTGATTTAGTAGCATAATACAGCGGTACTCACGAACAATAAGATCTCTGAATATCTATACTTAACTGAAGGCGGTACGGACGGATAGTAGCGGACCAAGGTGTACTCTTACCAATATTCTTTTCAAGAAAATTATTACTACAAGTCGGAGCGGCGGTTACGGACGGATAGTGAAAACGGTGACAGTTTCGGTATGATGCGGACTGCTTCGGATTGATCTTGGACTGATCCGGACTGGACTTCCGGCGTTTTATTACTTTTATCACGTATCCAGACGGCGCGTTAAATGTGCGTACTGACTTGAAACAACGGACTCTTACTCACAACGTTACTTACGGAGATCGGGCGTATTATGTAATTAGCAACATTGACTCGGAACATCAATAACCGGAAATGGGTTGCTTGCAATTTCTAGACTGTATTGCAAAAAGAAACTGATTAAAACGGACACGGATTAATATTTTAACCGGTTTTAGTAACTAATGATTTTTGTTTCCGACTCGGTCATTATTTAAAATAATTAACGGATTCTAATTATACCGGGGATTACCGAAAATTATTCAATTAATTAAGTGATTGCTTGTTTACCAGAGGGTTTTTTACAACTCAATACTAACTTAACTAAAACAGGACTTAGTTACTAAAAAGCGGCGGCAGGGTGTACCCAACTGACTTTAATATTTAAGGCAAAAACGAACATTCCTTGACTGGAAAAATCACTTCGTTACAATCTTTGGCGCCCAACGTGGGACTATTTACCCAAAAAACTAAAAACTGTAAATAATTGTTCACTGCTATCAAGTAACATGATTTTTAATATATCATCATAATCATAATTTTTAGTTAACCGCTATCAAGAAATCACAACTCCACTTTTAACAGTTCAAAAATGCCGCAATATTAAAATAGAAAACCATTTATATAATAATGCAAGCGCCTGATTAACGCCACAGTAGCGTAATTATTAATTAATAATGTAATAATTCGCGAAATACAAGACGATGAAACAGATAAAACATCATCGAATATACTGTGCTATAAATACCAACTTTAAAATCGTGATCCACTCCGCCCAACTAGTTGGAACTCATTCATGGACAACCTTGGTAACGTTCATTGTAAACCAGGGGGTGAGTAGAGCAGGTCAAGGTAGCCACGAAGGGGTTTGTTGGGATAGATGAAGGTCGGTCGTTGTAGAGGGCATCACAAGTTTCCAGCTTTAGCCCTGCGCGCGGGTTTAATGCGCGTTTGGTGAATGCCCACAATCGATGGATACAAGTAGGGCTGTCTCGTCAGCTACTGAAAACTAATGTGTTCGATGCAAAAACCACGTCTTGTCTCTCTTTTATAGAGTGGTGTATCTTTTTATAGAAATAGTCGATATTTAGAATTGAATAATTTTAAGTTTTAAATTTGAAATTCATCATCAATTTACATGCAATGTAAAAACTTCCTTTAATATACAGAGCTAATCAGGCAGACTCTAATCCCAATTTCTAAATCGCTTGCTGGGTTTCCTGTCGTCATGTAGAGGGTATAAACAAAACAGGCGTAAAAATTAAATAAATACAGTATGGCTTTCGCGGAGATATTGCGTCTCTGTTATTACTCATAAAAATAGCTTTATTCTCGTCTAATGCATCATAAATACTCTTGATATTCTAGACTGGTCAGCTGTGCATTTATTTACTCGCACACTGCTCAACAGGTGAACGCATTTTAAGAGCGACTAGAGCCCACAATACGCCACATATTACTTCTTCTATTCGCAACATAAGAATGATGCAAGAATGACAGAAAAGAGAATAAGATCCAAAATCAGACAGTTTAGTTAGTGGTGATTTAATCTATCGAAAGCTTTCGAGAAATCTACATTTTAACCTTCAATTCAATATTTTACTAAAAGTGGATTGCGCAAATGATCTGTCGAAGTATTTTTCCCTGAATAATTGACATACTTTTGCTGTCTTCTAATTCAATTTCTATACTTATTCTATCATGATCAGAATTTCAATATGCACCTGCATCAGAACAAAATCAGTTTGAAAATAACACAATGATTTGAAATCGATTAATTGTTCAAATTGAACATAAATAATTCTACCACAATCTACCAGGATCTGGTGACAAAAATTGGAATTAGTGGAGTTATCCGAAAAATTACATGAATGTCTGTCATTGCATATATGTATAGTTAAAATATCAATTAATATTTACTAAGTAGCCAGTGGACTAGAGTGAGTTGTGGTGGCCATGCTTGGTTACATCGTCTTCATGGAATGGGTTCGATCTCTAGCCTCAATATTGATATTTAGGCCTGTAGAATTAGACGATGTGAACGGGAATCTGTAACTAATTCGTTTCAGATAGCCGTAGGTAAAAACAGGTGTATTTAGTTATAAGGAATATACCTCTGCGATTCCTCCCAAATCAAATAAACAGAACATTGTTTATAAGTCACTTTTATGTGAAAAAATCATGAAATTTGGAGTTTTTTAAAAATTGCAGTAAGACTGCAGTAGATTAATTTTTTTGAATGTTTCTGTTTACTAGGTAATACCAAACCGGTTAATTTAGGCCCCGGTTGATTTCATTTCATTGATTATTTATTTAAATAATTGCCGAAAACCATCGAAATTTTCGAAAATTTCAAGCATTTTTTACTCTGAAAGGTGGAATATGTGTCTCATTACCCTCAACTTACAAAAAAAATTTCGTTTTAAAATGTTTATTAGTTTTCGAGAAATTCTATTTTTTTATTAAAAACGTCCCAAATGTTTAATGAAAAACTGACCTATTAACGTCATCAAAAATAATTCAACCACAGCTCATTTTTTTCGTCAAGACGTCAATTTTACGAATTTGTTATGGGCGTATCGATTTTCAATAATTTTGACCGTCAAAATGGCGTTAACAACATTACTACTTTTCGGAGCATTGTTTTTTGCAAATAACTTTACAACAAATTAACGTATCTGCACAAATCTTTCATATTTGAGTTGCTGGTATTTTTCTACAAATTTATAAAAAAAAATTGTTGCTCTGAGACATGTAGGAGCCGAGATAATTTTTTAAATTGTTTAATGCGCCAAACGTTTATTTATTAATATTTATGGCCAAAATTGAAACTGGTTGTTAATAAGATCTTGAATTTTATGAATTCATCAAGTCCTATTGAAAATGGGCCCTTTTGAGGTCAAAATATAATTTTTAATAAGTGATTTTAGAGCGTCTTCAATTTGTTTGGCTCAAAGGACAGGTGAATTTTTTATCAAACGATTTTCAAATTGGGGTAGCGAGAAAAATTCGTAATATCTCCGTTATTTTCCGGCCAATTTCGACGTTTTTTTTTTAATTTGGGGTAGCTCACGAAAATAATAACAATGGGCACATTTGCAATATCCAAATAATAAACAGATAATTGTTATTTAATACATTAGCACATTATAAGTTGCATAAGCCCAAAAAAGAAAAAATTAAAAAAAAAAAAAATTGTTTATAACAATTATTTGTTTATTATTTGGATATTGCAAATGTGCCCATTGTTATTATTTTCGTGAGCTACCCCAAATTTCAAAAAAAAACGTCAAAATTGGCCGGAAAATAACGGAGATATGACGAATTTTTCTCGCTACCCCAATTTGAAAATCGTTTGATAAAAAATTCACCTGTCCTTTGAGCCAAACAAATTGAAGACGCTCTAAAATCACTTATTAAAAATTATATTTTGACCTCAAAAAGGGCCCGTTTTCAATAGGACTTGATGAATTCACAAAATTCAAGATCTTATTAACAACCAGTTTCAATTTTGGCCATAAATATTAATAAATAAACGTTTGGCGCATTAAACAATTTAAAAAATTATCTCGGCTCCTACATGTCCCAGAGCAACAATTTTTTTTTATAAATTTATAGAAAAATACCAGCAACTCAAATATGAAAGATTTGTGCAGATACGTTCATTTGTTGTAAAGTTATTTGCAAAAAACGCTGCTCCGAAAAGTAGCAATGTTGTTAACGCCATTTTGACGGTCATAATTATTGAAAATCGATACGCCCATAACAGATTCGTAAAATTGACGTCTTGACAAAAAAATGAGCTGTGGTTGAATTATTTTTGATAACGTTAATAGGTCAATTTTTCATTAAACATTTGGGACGTTTTTAATAAACAAATAGAATTTCTCGAAAACTAATAAACATTTTAAAACGAAATTTTTTTTGCAAGTTGAGGGTAATGAGACACATATTCCACCAAAGTTTCAAGAGTCTAGCATTTTTCCTTTCAGAGTAAAAAATGCTTGAAATTTTCGAAAATTTCGATGGTTTTCGGCAATTATTTAAATAAATAATCAATGAAATGAAATCAACCGGGGCTTAAATTAACCGGTTTGGAATTACCTAGTAAACAGAAACATTCAAAAAAATTAATCTACTGCAGTCTTACTGCAATTTTTAAAAAACTCCAAATTTCATGATTTTTTCACATAAAAGTGACTTATAAACAATGTTCTGTTTATTTGATTTGGGAGGAATCGCAGAGGTATATTCCTTATAACTAAATACACCTGTTTTTACCTACGGCTATCTGAAACGAATTAGTTACACCGTTTTTTCTATTTCTGCAGGCCTAATTGAACGTGTCTGCGTTTTTTCAAATGTATAGTCTCTTCCCGGACAGCCTTTGCTTTGCATTTGGAGGAGGATTAATTTTTGTGTTATGCGAAATTAAATAAATTATGTTTTCAAATAGTTGATTAATGAGGATACTTTGTGAAAATCCATTTCATAATAATTTTAATAGAGATAGTTCGTTTTAGAAAAAAATTACAATGTCCATGAAAAGTATGAGCAGACGCAAACGTGCGTTTTTTTCAAATATAAATTTTATCGTGTTCATTAACCTTATCTTTTATCAGTAGTTAAGGACAAAGTTAATGTGTAATGTTTCCTTGTTTATCCTTAAAATTTAAAACCTCACATTTTAAAATAAATGGCTGAATCACATGGATAGGGTGTATGCTACACCCAAAAATATTAAGAAAAGTTCCTATGAAAAGGAAAACGCTAAATTTTGGATCTAAAAATGCCATTAAGGAATTTCTAGTTGATCCATCCTCCAGATCAAACTCGGTCTGATGAAGCAGATTTTCAAAGTATTGAATAAATTTTCGTATTTTTTTGAGTTATTTATAAATATTTTCCAAAAACAGGGACATACACGTCTGACATTATATTTTTCTTGTTCTGGGGATAAAAATGAACAAATTTTAAAAAAATGCAAAGCCAATATAGCCCTTTTTTGAAAATTAACAATTATTTAAAAAAAAAAAACGCAACGCCCTAGACGTGTGGCAAATGTTTTTTTAGTATCTATATAGTCAATTTAACATAATAATTACATTGCGAACACGAGCAAATAATTTATGGGAGGTTCTATTTTTACAATTTTGAGTGTTTTCCAAAAGCAGCGACACCTGACCTTGCCTCCTTGCCTAACCTATTCATAATCTTCAAAACTCTATTACTTATCATTCCTAACGACGAGCAAATTATATACCGATATTGCCACCACCTCCCTAGCTATGAACATGGGTGTGAAATTGCTTAATGCGTCCCAGTAACAGCCCTCCAAAAATAAAACTCAAAATTTTTAGATTTAGATTTTGAATAAAATTATTCAGACAATTTATCAGAAAAATCTAGTTGGGGTCGTAGGTCGTAAGATGTGTCCCCGTTTTCCACAAAAGAGGCATTCTTTAGTAATCGAATTTCTTGTGATAGGACTTTTGTCAATTTACATCAAAAACTTTATAATGTGTGTAAACCAGGATGGAGATAACACTCGGTATGGTTTCTTTTAGTTAAAGTTAAAGTATCGTTAGTAGAATACGTGACAGATCGTGGAATTGCATTTCTTTTAAAACCTCCCTGTAAAATTTAGTAAAAGTGTCATACCCAAATTATAAAATATGTTTACCACCTGTAGTTAAAATAATGTTTATGGAACAATTCGGGAAGTCCCAACGCATATTCGACCCTTTGAGGCAAAAGCTATTTCTTTGGAAATACCTAAGGGTACAGCTAAATCGGTACCACATTTTGAAATACGTTGAGAGCCACGGAGGATCTATAGTACAGGCAATTCGGTTAAATAAGGGTAATTTGGTTAATGGGTTTATTAGGTCATTCCATGGAAGAGGCGTAATCAATCAATCGCGAGTAGTTGATCAATTGAATACCCGAGTAAAAGTTGTAAAGCGTCAACAGGAATCATATCTCGGTGTCTATCTCTTATCTACAGAGTAATTTGAATAACATAAGTAAGGTAGTTAATTCAGAAGATATTCCATTATATGTAATGTGCGTAATATTAAGATAGGTAGGAATTTATTTACACCTGAGCTTGGTTTTGTCCCGAAATGGAATTAAAGGAATGAAGATTCAGAATGGGTTTCCCTCAGCTCAAGTCGCGAATGCAGGTACTATATAGAAATAGATTTATAGGAATTTGTATCATAATAAGGATAATTTAGTAATATTATGAGTATGGTAAATTATTAGCGTGGCCAAGGCATGTGCCATAAGGATAATTTTCCACCGTAACTTGGCAGATAGCGCGACAGGTCGGGTCGGAGACGGGTCGAAGTGCAATTGGGTAATTTGCCTAACGACTTACCTACCCCCTCATGTGCTAAATCTTAAAGCTTTTCAAAATCACTTTTCGTTTAATTTTTCGACTAGCAACATCGTCTCTAGTTTCGCGAGTAAGAAATAAAGAAGTAAAGATAGTGTAGTGATTGTTCTGTGTTTTCTGATTTTGTTTGTTTACATAATATGTAGAGTCGAAGTCATTCATCTTTGTTTTGTTTTGTAGACTTAATTAGTGGACGTCTGTCCATTTTCCACTAGTCGAGGATTCCAGAGCGTTTGTCTATTTTCAGGAAATACTGGTGATAATAGCTTAAACTTAGTGTAATAACAATTTTTTTTCCTCGACTTATAAGAATTTTATTTGAGTATTTGGTATTCTAGCGTGGAGAACTTGTAAACACCTTGTAAAATAAAAACTTCATACTTTTCATTTAGACCTTTAATACTTGGCTTCCTATTTTAGGTCACGTGGTTATGCTCATTTATAAATGCTTTGTATGTTCCAGACTGCATGAAATAAAATTACAATTGTATAAATTTCAGGTCTAATTGTTTTTTATTAAAATTCAAGGCAGTCCTTGTGTGTATGATTTAAGTGATACAGAGACAATGCCTGAACAGTATAAATTTATAAACTGTCACAATAATATATTTTGCACTCGAGACAAGAATAGGTTTCCAAAATAACTGTTTTTCTAGAGCCGCTACACGTTGCGTGCTTCGTATAAATCGACTAGCAGGTAGATAACCTTTTGATCATCGAAAAATAAATTAATAACTCTCTAGCACGGAAAATAGGATATTTTTATTCTGAACTAGTGGATTTAAAAATAAGATTGTGGCCGTAAAATTTTTCCAGACATAATAAAGCAAATGCTTAGCATATTTGCAAAGTTATTCACTTTAGAGAATACAAGAGCTCTTCCAATATCAAAAATCATTCAAACGTGATTATCGGTACTATTTTTAATTTTATTTTCAGATTTATAGATAGTGAGAGCATTCTTATCGTTAGTGTGTCTATGTGGATTATTTTTCGTCAATGTTGTTAACTAGGATATTTGATTTATTACTTATACACTTCTTATGGAATCTCGAAGACAATTTTCTAGACAATAATAATTGCTAAAAATCGGGAATTTTATCACGTCTCGATAAAGTTAACTATTATCAAGTGCTGTTGTGAATTTAATGTAAAGAAAATGGTTAAATGATTTAAAATAACGTTTAGTATAATCAATAATGAGAAAATACTGTCATGGTTATCTAACCGGGACTGTTCTATTTTGATACTAAGACTTTTGCGGTACTGATTATTTGTATAAAAGTTTCCGCGTTCTCTACCGCGTTGATTATTCTGAATTCTTTCACGACAAGATGGTCGAAACGTTAAAAATTCAAAATAATCAACTCGGAAGGGAACCCGGAAACACTTTTGCAACAAATAATAGAAATTTTTTAAATTTTAAAAAGAAGGAAATGTTCCAATATAAAATGTTTATTGTCTGCATATAAGCTAAGAATGGACCAAATCTAAAAAAGAAAACAACCAGATTACAAAATAATATGTGTTCATCTGGCACTCTATTGTACTCTTACATTTTCGTTTATTGCTATAGATAGGCCTGTAGAATTAGACGATGTGAACGGGAATTTGTAACTAATTCGTTTCAGATAGCCGTAGGTAAAAACAGGTGTATTTAGTTATAAGGAATATACCTCTGCGATTCCTCCCAAATCAAATAAACATAACATTGTTTATAAGTCACTTTTATGTGAAAAAATCATGAAATTTGGAGTTTTTTAAAAATTGCAGTAAGACTGCAGTAGATTAATTTTTTTGAATGTTTCTGTTTACTAGGTAATTCCAAACCGGTTAATTTAAGCCCCGGTTGAGTTCATTTCATTGATTATTTATTTAAATAATTGCCGAAAACCATCGAAATTTTCGAAAATTTCAAGCATTTTTTACTCTGAAAGGAAAAATGCTAGACTCTTGAAACTTTGGTGGAATATGTGTCTCATTACCCTCAACGTACAAAAAAAAATTCGTTTCAAAATGTTTATTAGTTTTCGAGAAATTCTATTTGTTTATTAAAAACGTCCCAAAAGTTAAATGAAAAATTGACCTATTAACGTTATCAAAAATAATTCAACCACAGCTCATTTTTTTCGTCAAGACGTCAATTTTACGAATCTGTTATGGGCGTATCGATTTTCCATAATTTTGACCGTCAAAATGGCGTTAACCACATTGCTACTTTTCGGAGCAGCGTTTTTTGCAAATAACTTTACAACAAATGAACGTATCTGCACAAATCTTTCATATTTGAGTTGCTGGTATTTTTCTACAAATTTATAAAAAAAAATTGTTGCTCTGGGACATGTAGGAGCCGAGATAATTTTTTAAATTGTTTAATGCGCCAAACGTTTATTTATTAATATTTATGGCCAAAATTGAAACTGGTTGTTAATAAGATCTTGAATTTTGTGAATTCATCAAGTCCTATTGAAAACGGGCCCTTTTTGAGGTCAAAATATAATTTTTAATAATTAGTGATTTTAGAGCGTCTTCAATTTGTTTGGCTCAAGGGACAGGTGAATTTTTGATCAAACGAGTTTCAAATTGGGGTAGCGAGAAATATTCGTCATATCTCCGTTATTTTCCGGCCAATTTCGACGTTTTTTTTTTTAATTTGGGGTAGCTCACGAAAATAATAACAATGGGCACATTTGCAATATCCAAATAATAAACAAATAATTGTTATAAACAATTTTTTTTTTTAATAATTTTTCCTTTTTTGGGCTTATGCAACTTATAATGTGCTAATGTATCATGAGCAAGGTCAAGTGGTAGGAAGATATACAACGCTGATTATATTTTACTGCGATAAAATTTAAGTATAGAACGTAACAGAGATTAATCTATTTTAATCCTCTTATTTTTGCAAGTTATTTATACATTACATCATTTAATTTATCAATTAAATAAGCTGTCAACCGAAGACGATTTTAAGATGCGAGTTCTTTGATCCAATTGCGTTAAACAATTAACAGAGAATAAAAGATATCCTTTGATGTATAACAATTTTTTTATAGTTATATTTTTTATGAATAATATTAATTGATAGTTTGTCAGCAATAGTATGTAGGTAGAGGTAGAGTTCTACAATGTCAAACTTCATCAAGTTTGAAAACGTTCCACTTTTCACGAAGGATTTTTCTCTTACATGTACTTTTAGAATCTAATGACATGCAACACATTGAAGATCATAGGCAGAGAATAATTGAAAGATGTAATCATTCATCAATTGCCTTCACAAGTCTTGTAAATGTATTTGCTTTCGTCCAGAGTAATTTGTATACTGGGTGTTAGAAAAGTGAAGTGAAGAATCTCGAACACTGCATCAAATCGAAAAATAAAAAAATACGTGTCAAAAATTTTCCAAAAAACTATCTAGTGATGCCAAAAATGACCTCCCCACCTAGTGGGTGGGGCGGGGGTCAACTTTAAAATTTCAAATGGACACCCCTATTTTTTATTGCGGAATCGGATTCCAAGGCAAACGTAAATTTTATTCCGGACATTTTTTTCAATTCTTGCATGGTGTCGCTGTAATCGCAAAAAATGATAAGAAAACATGACTGTTTCAAGAGTAGCGACTTGTGCCCATAAAAGAACGTCCAATTCAAAAACTGAAAAACACGTATTTGTTATTTTTACGAAATCTATCCAATGCCATTGGATTCGACTCTCCCACCCCCAACCCAGTGGGTGGGGCGGGGGGCAACTTTCAAATTTGTAATGAAAATCCCTATTTTTTATAGCGGATTCGGATTCTACGGCCAAAAATACGTGAATTTTATATCGGGAATTTTTTTCGCCGTTTTCTTCATTCACATTCACATTCTTTTTTATTATTTATTTTTGTAATGTTGAGTTTCTTCCAACTTTTGTAGAGGCAGGAGCGCAATTTTGTACGGAGAAAGTTACTTCATTTATCATTAGTTCTCCCATTTTTTTATGCATAATGGCTACTTTAACAGAGGAAGAGAGATTATCTCTTTTAATGAGGGTGGGGCAATAAAGAAAGGTCCTATGATGAAGTTGTGATTTTATTCAACGAAACTTTCCGTGTAGATCAAGGGGAAATTTCGAAATCTACTGTGTCCCGTACCATCAAACGATTCCTAGACACAAGGACAAATAAAAATCGCCCAAAATCTAGAAGACCAAAATCTGAAAAATCGGAAGCTCGACAAATGGAAGTGGCCCAGGCATTTGTTGAAAATCGAAGGCTGTCAATCAGAAAAGCCAGTCAACAGCTCGATATGACTGCATTTTCAGTTCATAAGAATTTGAAACATTGAATTCCATCCTTACAAAATTCACCTTCACCAAGAGTTAAATGAAGACGATTTTGATCGACGACTTGAATTTAGTGAATTAATGATGGAAAGAATTAACCAAAACCCAAATTTTTTGTCATCTCTACTTGTCTTCTCAGATGAAGCAACTTTCCAACTCAGTGAAAAAGTTAATCGCCATAATTTCAGATATTGGAGTGACGAAAACCCTCACTGGATGCTTGAGGCACACACGCAGTATCCACAAAAATTAAATGTTTGGGCAGGAGTTTTCAGGGATCGAATAATAGGACCGTTTTTCATAGATGGAAATTTGAATGGAGAAAAATACCTGGAGATGTTGACAAATCAAATAGTTCTCGCAATACAAGAGATTGCTGGTGATGAGTTTGATAATGTTTGGTTCCAGCAAGATGTGGCTCCTCCACACTATCGGAATATTGTTAGGGACTATTTGAATGGTACTTTCGAAAATCGATGGATATCGCGCCATTTGATTATTTTGTTTGGGGCTACGTGAAGGATAAAATTTTTACGTTCGTCTCGGACAATGCCAAGAAGTCAATGGGCATCATTTTGAACACCTGAGATAATCTTGAAATTAAAACCTGCTAGTGTAGCAGTTAAGCTGTAAACTAATTGCCTCAACTGGCCGAAATCCTCACCTTGCCTTAAATGTCTGAGTTACCTCCTTACCATCACTGGCTGGGATCAAGAACTTGTCTGAAGTGGCTGAATTAAGAGGTAAAACCACTGTTAGTTTTTTTTAAATTCGAGTTTTTTTATTGCCCTGTAAAAAATGTAAATTGAAAATTACTAGCTGCTAGTAAATTTACAGAATGTTTTTACTGCTCTGAGCACATTGATTTTACTGTCGGGTTGGCAATAAATTAATAGTTGCTGTAATTTTCGCTACGACCGTATAAAATCACTGT
The DNA here is from genome assembly GCA_963680705.1 of Rhagium mordax. NCBI lineage: Eukaryota > Metazoa > Arthropoda > Insecta > Coleoptera > Cerambycidae > Rhagium > Rhagium mordax. The sequence goes on from OY796661.1 coordinate 69,395,678, forward strand.
TCTCAAAACAGCTCTGAAAACCATTCACTCTAAGATCAGTAGTTTTCCTTTTCGTATTTTATTAAGTATGCGTTCAAAACTTTCATGTTTCCATTCAATTCTTTGCGATTACAGCGACACCATGCAAGAATCGAAAAAAATGTCCGGAATAAAATTTACATATTTTTTGCCGTGGAATCCGATTCCGCAATAAAAAATAGGGGTTTCCGTTTGAAATTTTAAAGTTGCCCCCCGCCCCACCCACTGGGTGGTGGGTGGGAGGTCATTTTTGGTATCAGTAGATAGTTTTTTGAAAAATTTTTGACACGTATTTTTTTATTTTTCGATTTGATGCAAAGTGTTCGAGATTCTTCACCGTTCCCATACTTTTCTAACACCCTGTATATATGTTATAGAATGGAGATGATAAGTCATATTATTACGTTAAAAACATTTAATTGTAGAATCCATTGATAAAGAAGAATTTTCAGTTTCCCTCAAGGTACGAGAAGTAAATTCCTGACAAACCAACGACGTGCCACAAATGTTTCATTTGAATTTTTTAAAGGAATAGCGGTGGGAGCTAACGGGTTACTAACTCCGGTTTTTGTGTAGAATTATGTCCCCATTAATGTCGCAGCGATTTTCAAATAAAAATTAAACGTGACAGGTGCTTAGGGTAAATTCTCTACAACCAACTTTATAATTGGTCCACTGTTTCGCTTGATTCATTTCAGTTAGTCAGTGTTTTAGTTAAATGCTATTTTTATGCATTATTATTTCTAAATTGCTGTTGTAAAATTCGGTACCTAATTCTGTATGGAAAAGAAATTCAAACAAGGTTCTCTTGGAATGAGACTCTTTCATTTTCTCATACATAGTCAGTGATTTTACAGGTTGACTTTCATAACTGATTTCATCCATTTCAGTTAACATAGTCTACTTCACATAAAAGCGCCGTTTTAAAATCGATCCTGTAATCTTTAAAGAAGCTTTTCTCGGGCGGCTGGTCCGACAGCAAATTACCAGGACGAGCTTCTTTAGACAATTTTCATCGCATGATAATTTTTTAACCTTAAAAATTGTTGAAAAATTTAAGTATGAAAATGACTATATTATTACTATTTTACAAAAAAATTTGAAATAATTAAAAATATGTTAATACTAAACAATAATCCAAGTGTCATAACGCTACTTTAATGAGAGAAAAATAATAATTTTTTTCACGGTTTTCATGAACATTTAGAGATACTCTGCTTTTAATAATCATTCATATTTTACGCTATATAAAGATCGACTAATAATAATAGAGCCATGGCGAAGCTTAAACGCGTATTTACAATTCAATAAATACGGCAATTCAGCTCTGATTGAATCGTCTTTATTACACAAGATATACATTTATCTTACAATGAAGTTCAATTTTCGTTTTCAAATCACCGAGCACGAGGAAGGAATAATTTCCCTTCTCAAGCAGCCATCCTTGTCTACTCCTCCGCAATTTCCCGGCGACGCGCTTTTTTCCAGGAAACCCCAGCTCGTGGCCGGTCAAGGGCAATGGGATTGACGGAAGCCGCAAGGACGAAAGGGGAATTCTCTCAGGACCTCCAGGACCAGGAATTATAACAGTTGAACCGGATTAAATTCGAGAATGAAATGCCTTGGGATTCTATATACCCGTTGTATATGTTATGTATTACAAACATTTTAAAATAAATGGAAAACAGAAACGAGGCGGCCGTATCATGAAGATTAATACGGATCCTTTTACAAAAAGTGTATGAAATATGCATGGGGTTGAATTAAAAAATATGTGTACTGGAGGGTAAATGTAACTCTCAATTTTTGCTACCTACTGAATTATCAATACCACGTAGGTAACTAAATATGTTGGTACTAGTTATAACACATTGTTGTTACATAATTTATACAAATCAAAGCCTTAAATTATTTAAATTTTGATAGAAGACATCCTCATTTTTTTTTGATAGATCATTCACTTGTGCAATCCATCTTTGATGATATTTTACCGTTTTAGCTGCAGTAATTTCAATGTCGTGCTCATTATTTCCTAATTTAACTGTATCGAAACTTGGAAGATTAATGGAATGACTAGTAAATGCCAAATAATGAGTTTTCTTTACATTTACAGTTAGCAACTCGCTACCGAAGAAATCAAAAGTCATTGGAAATTTTCTATTGTCCTTTCTAGTACTTGCCAACTCTTGGTCCTACGATACAGCACAGTGTCATTCGCAAAACTTATAATTTCACCAATAAGAGTGTAAATAAAATAGCGCCAAGAACTGTACCTTGCGGAACACCATAATATATTTTTGTATACTACTATAGTAGATTTGGTTGCACTCTATCCTCTAGGTAACTTTCCATGAGTTCATAGGCAGTTCTTCTGAATGTGATTCCTTCCAAAGTACACAAGTCTGGGTTTTGCTTTTGCTAGATCAACAAAGATGCAAATTGCAAACTCAGCAGTTAGTTCAGAAATTATATCATGAGTTAATCTGGCCTCTCTAATCCTATACTGTTTTTCAAATATTAAATTGCACTCTTCAGTATAACTACAAATTCTCCTCCAAATTTTGTCAAAGATTTTAGAAAAATTGGAAAGTAGTGTGGGTCCACAGCAACCGGCAGCCAGTTAATTCGACACATCAAGTATATCCTCAGACTTGCAAAGTAGTTTGATGACTGTAATTTTCAAAACCTGTGGAAATGTACTAGAATCAATTGATTCATTGATAATATAGTTATTGGTTTACCAATTTAATTGTTTCAGCTTTAATATTATCTAAACCAGGTAGTGGATTTAAGGAGAAAATATTCTTCAGTAACGAAATCTACCCCCCTTTTCGAGGGTGCTGAAAATGTAAACATAGTGAATGAAGTTTTTTAGCGACCGCGACCCCCTTAAATGGTAAAAAATTACTCCATTTTCGCATATTTTCGTTGGAAGGCGTAACACTAGTGTTTGGAGTAGATTATCTGGGGAAATCATTAGACTTTGATAAAACGGGATGAATAGCGGCTGGAGAAGGCCTTGAGCTACCCCCTGAACGAGAAAAAAATTAGTTTCATCAGCGTCTGACCCTTCAAACGGGCAATAACCATCCTCCTAAACTTTCGCTAGTAAGCATGTTCGCTAACGAGGGGTTGGAGGGGTAGATGGGAACATAATTGAGATTGTATGACAAGTAAAGGGTAATGGGAGAGGAAGGCCTGTTACTACCCCTGGGGGTAGTTATAACCCTTCAGGAAGGTTGAAAATTGATTTTTCTGTATTCTTTTAGTTTTTAATCACTATTTTCTCATTTTTGAGGATGTTGAACAAGAAAAAAATCACTACTTCTGATTATAATTTTTTCTCTTTAATAAATAACGAGATAAATAACGTATATAAAATATTTTTTCTTGCAATACAATACAATGAATAATTTAAATAATATAAGTAATCAATATAATCTAAGAATTACATGCTTCATAATCTTCAAAATGCTCAATCTCTTCATCTGCATCTTCTTCTTATTCTCATTCTTCTTCGCCTTCTTCTTCTTCTTCTTCTTCTTCTTCTTCTTCTTCTTCTCATTCTCCTTGTCCTTCTCCTTCTTCTTCTTGCTCTTCTTCTTCTTCTTCTTCTTCGTCTTCTTCTTCTTCGTCTTCTTCTACATCATCCATTACCCTGTCGGAATCGACCATAATAACTTATGTGATTACTACATTTAAGTAATTAACTTGCTCTTTAGGTAGTTCACCAAAAACGTAACGAGAGAAGTAAGATCCAGTGATCTTGCAGGTTATTCAATAGTTTATTAGCATTTAATTTGTTTGTGGAATACTTCAGCTAAATATTTTCCCTCTATGCTTGTCTAATAAGGAGGTGCACCGTATTTTTGGAAACCCGCCAGAGGAGTAACTGGGCAAATTTTAGACACCTGTCACATTCCTATAACTTTCTCACCCCAATTTTTCGAAAATTTCAATGACAAAACAATTGAAAGTCAAATAAAAGTGAGAAAAACATGGCAATGTTTTATTTTACTAAATACATTGAAGATAAATATATATGTTATGTTATATTTTTGGAAAAAGAATTTAAGTCTTTTTGCAAAACAGTAAAAATATACAGGGCGTTCCATTTAAGAAAACATTGCTTTGTTTTATCCCACTTTTATTTGACTTTCAACTGTTTTTTAGTTGAAATTTTCGAAATTCTTGGAAAAAATACTATAAAATAAAAGTTTACATTTTATTTTCAAAGACAAACCAAAAAATTGGGGTGAGAACGTTATAGAAATCACCCTGCATCTCCTATATCCTTTATATTGCTCATCCAATACTAACTGAATTTAGCATATTTTCATGCATCACAAATCTGTTTCTTTCATAAACCAATTATATCCATAGGAATGGCAATACTTTTATCATCTCGTTTTTAAATGAGCAAAAATAGTCCCATTTACAACATTCATATCTAAAGAAATACACTTTGGTATTTAAATTAATTATAGTATATTATTCAACGACCGTATAATGATGGGTATTAATCACGAGGTGAAGTTTACGACCACGAGCCGCAGGCGAGTGGCCTAAATCACCGAGTGGATAATAGCCATTATACGCGAGTAGAATACTATACTTTATCCACGACTACTAAATATTTTTGTTGTTTGTAACAATATAATATTATAGCTAAATCAAGGAAGCATCTGACAGTAGTGATTAATGACTTATTAATCACTGCCGTGATTAATGGGTATTATTAAGGTCGAGCAAACAGACGTATAATGGGTACATTATACAATAGTCGTGGATAAAATAATTTAAATAGTTCATTCCATCCTGAAGAAAATTATATTTATTTCTAATTTGTTCTTTATATTTAAGAGGGGAGACTCTATAATAAACTGTAGGTTCTCTTACCTAACGCAAAATCCCAGGATTTTTTGGATTTTACCTGGTAGGCTACAAGTTTATTGTGGAGTCCAAATCACATCCTAGGCTTCTTATCCAATATCCATCTAACTACGAAGCAAAACACAAAAATACATTTTTATTTTCTGACTGCTTTATTTTAATTGGCGAACTCTGCTTCTTGCCCCAGAGCCTCGTTCATAAATTCTATCATTTTTTTCTAGTTGCATTATTATATTCTTTATATCATTTCAAAAAAAGCTCATTGCACTTAGTTATGCCTACACGTATTTATTAAGATCAGCAATTACTTCCATATTGATTTCGTGGGTAATATTCCTTTAACGAAGGCAATCCTTCATGAGAGATTAAATGTGCAACCTTCGAATTTTATACTGCAACGTTATAATTTTAACGTAATATATTGATCAACAATAACAGTTATTGTTATCTGTTCTCAAATTGTTCAATCGTGCACAAGTTGTATAAATCTTGACCTATTTAATTAATTTGATTCTTGTTCCATAGATTTCATTGCTAAAGTTAATTGAAGACCTTCCTCACACTGGAGTTATTGAATGGCACATTAAATGAAGAAGACTTACTTCATTATCTTCTTATTTGAAAATAATAAATAAGAAGCCATGTGAAGGAAAAATAATACATTGATTCAGAAATTGGATAGATTGGATTTGATTAAAATACTGTTGGAGGTACTTAAGTACAACATAAAGGAATTCCAGATCACTAAGATTTTAAATAATATTCCTTTCGAAAAATTGGAGGACCAAGAACTTCAAGATACAACGTCTAATCTGTTAAAATAAATATATGTAGCTGTTATAAGGTATAAAAACTAGAGAAAATAGGAGCAAACTCACATAAAAATGTGTAGCTAGTACCTCAGGAATCATTTTTTCTCGATGGAAATCACATTTTTTTCTATCCGTTTTAACTCATCACTGTAGATGCTTAAATTTATACAATCAGGATCACGTAGACTATTGACGTAGATTTATTTTAAACAAAGGAAAATAATTTATTTTAAACAAAGGAAAATAATTTCCTTGATAATAGTGATAACTATTGATTACAATCTTTATTGAGCGTGTTATAATTACTATTATATTTCAACATGAAAGTCCACTGATTTTTTGGCTGATAGTAGCCATTGTACCCTCATTTGACCAAGTAATAAAAGTAAAGCATGAATGGAAAATATTGCGCAATTTCTCACTAATTAAATATAATTGAATTGTTCCCTCTTTAACACACGTCACGTAATTAGAGGTTATGTAGTTTTGATTTGCAGAGCTCCAAGAAAAGAGTTATCTCGAGAGTTATACTCCCAAAAATGGTATTAAATGAATGGAGAAAATTTCACGATCATCAACCTGGGGAACTTTCAGCCTACAGAGGTGTGCTAAGGCGTAAGAAGGAAATACGTTGTTTTAATAAATAATAAGACACAATATGGAGACAGGATAAATCCTTGAGAATTTAAATGTCGCAGAATATAGCAGATGATGTAAGACGTCTCTTATGTGGAATATATATTCTAGAAAAATGGCAAACGGGAAATATTACTTGCGGAATTAATCCACCTACACACTGTGTTTACTAACATAGGTACCGGGTGACCACGAGATGAGGTTACACTCTATAACTTCTTTGTTATTAAACCGATTAATTTGAAATTTACAGGTGAGGCATAACATCTAAATGCGCAACTTTTGACACTTGGTGGCTTTATTTCTTACTTCCGATTTAGCCGGAAGTGATATTAACTTTTTTATTTTAAATACAACTCTACCTGTTTTTGTAATGTATCTTATTCGTTATAAAATTTACAATACAATGATATGTCACACAATGACATTTCATTTCAAAATGGCCGAAAAATTAAAATTTTTCAAAAATATTAAAATGTCAATTAAAAGATATTGAAAAATAATTTTTTTCCAAAGTTGGCCGTGAAATCAAAAGAGTAATGAATTTGACATGTTTAATTTTTAATTTGTACAAAAATTTCGTTTTGGCAGAAAGATATTAGGAAAATAAGATAAATATTTTTCTGCAATTTTTAAATACTTAAAACTATTTTTTTTAAATACACCTACCTGACTTTTTTTTAAATTTTGCAATTGCTTGTTTCTTCTCTTTGATTTAATGCCATTAACGTACCGAATTATTCACAAAATATAAAAATTAAATAAAAATTTCTCCTAATATTAATTTTATATTTCTAATATCTTGCCGCCAAAACGAAATTTTGATGCAAATTAAAAATTAAACATGTCAAATTCATTACTCTTTTGATTTCACTGTCAACTTTGGAAAAAAATATTATTTTTCAATATCTTTTAATTGACATTTTAATATTTTTTTAAAAATTTAATTTTTCGGCCATTTTGAAATGAAATGTCATTGTGTGACATATCATTGCATTGTAAATTTTATAACGAATAAGATACATTACAAAAACAGGTAGAGTTGTTATTAAAATAAGAAAGTTGACATCACTTCCGGCTAAATCGGAAGTAAAAAATAAGGCTACCAAGTATCAAAAGTTGCGCATTTAGATGTTATGCCTCACCTATAAATTTAAAATTAATCGGTTTAATAACAAATAAGTTACAGAGTGTAACCTCATCTCGTGGTCACCCGGTATAGCTAGTAGTGCATTTTCTGCCAGTGTAGGTAATTCTACATAAAACTATAAACGTTAATCGCGCGCAAGTTTACGTATTACAATTTCTAGAGGGCACGTGTGGAAACAAATGAAGTATCTAAAAGTCATTAATGATATTGGCAATTGTTATCCATAGAAGGCCAATCAAACGAAAATACGATTGATTGCCTTACTTATAATTGAAGGTGTATTTAGTAGCAAAAAATGAAAACAACAACATCCACAAGGTCTGTCAGCGTTTCAAGTTTTCATTTGTTTTTGGATTAAGTGGATTCAGCAATTAAGAAAAAATGATCTGCAATTTCTTATAGTAATAATAATAACCTCAGCAGGAGAAAAATAGTAAACCCAGTTCGGTGTTTATTCCAGGACATTTTGAATAAAATGAAAAAAAAATTATTGAAGAAATTTTGTTTTATTTTTTAATATTGGCTTAAAAACTCGCGTTGTGAAGTTTCTGTAATACATCTATATTTTTTTTTTGCATACGTCCACCATGTATGTAATTCTTTAGGCTGGTAACGCAGCGTACATACATCAAACGAATTATTTACTAGACGAACTCGACCTAGCACTATGCTGGTAACTTCCACTTTCTCGATTCTCTGCTTCGGTTTTCTCATAGAAAATTGCGTAAGGGTGGTGCGAAACTAGGTCAAGGTTCTTCCAGAACAAGGGATTGACTTCGCGACCCCAGAACCACGCACTTTTCGTCTCCCGATACGTGAGTGTGCGTGGGAGCTCAGGGCTTTATGGAAATATTACTCTTGTAATCGCCCCATCTATATTTGTCGAAGGCTAATTGCATTTGCCTTGGAAATATTAAACATCACTCACCCTCCCTAAAAATATGTTTTTGTTTTTGAGCGAAAATTTAAGTGCGTGAGGGAATTATGATTTTATTATCGATTACGTTTTGAGCTTTGCCCTGAGGGTCAGCGGCTGAAATAAGCGTTGTATTTATGTTGAAGTCTTTTTCTGCCTGCAAGATAAACAAAATAAAAATTATGTATGGAAACTTAAATAACTAATTTAAATACTAAATGTTAAAAACACCATTTTGCAGATAGAAATATATCAAATAAAATATTATTAAAAATCAGTAGATATTATAAAACTTTAGTTGCTTTTAAATAACCACTTTTCTAAAATTAATAACCATTATAAAAACTAGTTACTAAGTATGTTTTGTAAAATAAAGGTCTTCAACACAGAATTTGTTTAAAAATGAGCGTTGGGTCGGAAAATTGCGGAAAAGCAGCACATTAGAACTGTCAACTTGATTCTACAATTTTAGTCACTGTAGCTTCGGTGCAATTCTTTGAAACTACAATTTCGTTAGCTAAGACATCATTTCATAATCTAATTTGTTGTAACGCATGTGCACGATTATAAGTAGAAATTTCTACTTTGAAAGTAGAAATGTATACTACTACTTTACTACTACTACTATAAAACTAGAAATTTCTACTTTAAAACCAGAAATTTTGAAATCTAGAAATTTCTACTGTAATAGCAGAAATTTCTGCTTTAAAACTAGAAATTTCTGTTTTTAAACTAGAAATTTCTACTTTCTAAACTAGAAATTTCTACTTTGAAAACTAAAAATTTCTGCTTTCAAACAAGACATTTCTACTTTCAAAACTTGAAATTGCAACTTTAAAAGCAGAAATTTCTACTTTAATACTAGACATATTTCTACGTTAAAAGTAGAAATTTCTACTTTAATACTAGAAAATTCTACTTTAAAACGTGTATACTGTGTACACTCTATTTGTTGAACTGGTTGATATTTCGATATCGACTATTAGGCAATTTATATCGATTATTTTACTCAGAAATTATTAACCAATGAAACTACTACAATTTTTAAATTTGGACCAATGACAGCAGTATTATATCGATAAAATCCCTGAAACAGTTTTATCGCGATAAAATCATTCTTTATGTCAACTGTCACTTAATACGTTACTTTGACATTTCGTCGTTAAAGATATGTTTTTGTATTTAAATAATTTATTCGTGAAATATTCTCCGCAAATACCATTCGTGCTTGAAAATTTTACCTATAAATTTTTTCTCGAGCGATATTGCCAACAGTAATATTACTCGTGTAAATTGGTCACTTTATAATCAAAAATTAAATCCCTCGCGCTAAAGCGCTCGTGATTTAATTAGATAATAAAGTGGCCAATTTACACTCTTAATATTACTAGGCAATATCGCTTTCGAATAAAATTTATCGATAAAATTTTAAGCACTTATGATATTACATACGAAAAAATTTATGGATTGTTCAATTCGGCCATACCTCAAATACCTGTATATACAATTTAAGCTTAAGTAGGGTGTTTGGAAATTTTATTCTTTTTTACTTTTCGACTGGCCCTGTATAAAAATCTGTTATGTTGACAAAGAAGGTAATCATTCGATTTAGGGCTATTTACATCATTTATATCTATCTAGGGGTGAAGCAGAAACTACAACGTAAAAATTTCTAGTTTTGAAAGTATAAATTTCTAGTTTTGAAAGTGGAAATTTCTAGTTTTAAAGCAGAAATTTCTAGTTTTAAAGTAGAAATTTCAAAGTAGAAATTTCTAGTTTTGAAAGCAGAAATTTCTAGTTTTAAAGCAGAAATTTCTAGTTTTGAATGTAGAAATTCCTAGTATTAAAGTAGAAGTGTCTACTTTTCAAGTAGAAATTTCTAGTTTTGAAAAGAAATTCCTAGTTTTAAAGCAGAAATTTCTAGTTTTGAAAGTGGAAATTTCTGGTTTTAAAATAGAAATTTCTAGTAAATAGAAATTTCTAGTTTTGAAAGTGGAAATTTCTAGTTTTGAAAGTAGAAATTTCTAGTTTTAAAGCAGAAACTTCTGGTTTTGAAATTAGAAATTTCTAGTTTTAAAGCAGAAATTTCTAGTTTTGAAATTAGAAATTTCTAGTTTTAAAATACAAATTTCTAGTTTTAAAGTAGAAATTTCTAGTTTTGAAAGTAGAAATTTCTAGTTTTAAAGCAGAAATTCCTAGTTTTAAAGCAGAAATGTCTAGTTTTAAAGTAGAAATTTCTAATTTTGTAAGTTGAAATTTCTAGTTTTAAAGTAGAAAATTCCAGTTTTAAAAGTAGAAATTTCTAGTTTTAATGCAGAAATTTCTAGTTTTAAAGCAGAAATTTCCAGTTTTAAAGCAGAAATTTTTAGTTTTAAAGTAGACATTTCTAGTTTTAAAATATAAATTTGTACTTTAATCTAGAAGTTTCTAGTTTTTTAAATTTTTGCTATGGTTCTTCAGAGCCATCGTACGTAACATCGTAACGACAAATACCGTTAAAATAATCTCAATAATCAACTCGTGAAACTAGCAAAATATCAGCGTCAAAGTAGACAACTATCTAACGTTTGGCAACAGCGCGTAGCGGGTCTCTTCTTGGCCCGTTAGGGAGTCGGTCGTGGCATGTGGTAATGTCAGCATTGTAGACATTGAGGGTATTAGTTGATTTTGGACATTATTGAAGAAAACTGATTTGGAATTTAGTTTAATTTATCGAACAAATGAGCGCTGAATAATAATATCGTTACACAGAAAATGCGGGTACTAAAAAAGATAAAACGTAATAAAAACTTAAATATTTAAGTATTTCAATTCTCCAATAGTAGAATTAGTATTAACCAATAAATCGCCCATATGTTTAATCAGTTCACGTGATATAAATCATCTGCAATTAAAATTATTGCCGTACTTTGAAGTAATTTTTTAATCGCCTGGTTGACGTCGATCTGTTTCCACCACCAAGGCCAATGTACGACGCATTCAGCAGATAAGCTCATCAGTGCTTATGTAATCACTGGCAACCCTAATCTGGACACTTCGACAGTTTGTTTTTCGTAGTAGAAATATTGAGCAGAAAGTGGAGCTCACAGCTGGAAGATTTGACATCGAAATTGCATATTCGCAGTGCCGCCAAAAAGGCTGATCGGTTTCCGTGAAAATATCGAGGTTTTCAATAATACAATGCGAGAAAAATGATTTTGACACTATTCATTCACGTGGATTGATTTTAACCAGAACGGATATCTATAATGATTCGTAAAATGAGTAGTATTTATTAGTATTAATCTATAAACCGTTAATCACTTCACGTGATATAAAACACCTGATGTGCTAACATTTTTGCCACAGTCTAAATAATTATTTGACGTCGGTTTATTGCCGTTACAAGGTCAATTACCGAAGCCATCAGGAGATAAGCTTATCAGTGCTTATATAAACACTGGTACCCCCTAATCAAGGTTTTCAGTTTATCTGTGGGTAGGAATTTTTAATGGGTTCACATCGAAAGATACGAAGTTTTCCATCCTTTCTAAAAATGAAATATGCCAATAATTACGAGTATAAATTAAAATATTTTCTAGATATAGATCACAATCTAAAAAATTTCTTATAAAAAAATTGTTTTAAGGTATTTTGTTTACAACATGAGATGTTTACTATGATATTGATTTACACTTCGTATACCAAAAACTGTCAATGATAAATGAATGAAATGCAGAATCAGTTGTCTAGACTTTGAATTTTTTTGCATTGTAAATAAAAACTAGCTACCAAATTTTAGGCATCTACTTAATCTCATTATTATTCGAATTGTGTTCATTAATTTTGTCTTTGTTTTAATAACTGGTATTTCGAGATACCTGCGCGTCAGACCTGAAGTTACAGAATTCGGTTATCCGGTTGCTCATTAGTACGTTAAAGGCCCATGTCGGCCATATTAAATCAATTTGGGAAACTATTTTATAGAAGTGGTGTAATGTCAAAATGCGTACTTTTTAAAAATATCGTGAAATATGCAGGATGACTCCCCACAGGAGGTACCCCTGGCCCTTACATTTATGTTACAGACCTCCCAAATCCTTAAAAATAATTTGGAATTTTATAAAACATATGTCAAAGGAAAATGCTTGTTCTACTTCCAAAGATGAAACTTCTCCCCAAGGGTCGGTTGCTCTTTTATCTAACGATCCGATTGCATCATCATCCAAAGATTTTCAAGAAAATAATTCACTCTCACGACCAAGCACACCTGTGAATGGTATAAAAGCCGAGAAAAGCAGTGCGAAGTAATAGACGCAAAGGAAGGTCCACAATTTTCACAGACACACCAGAGAAAGGTCGAATAGAAGAACTTGAAAAAGTAAAAGAAAATAAACGCGATAACAATGTAAAGAGAAAAGTTTTGCAGGAAAGTAAGCAGGAAAATAAAAAATTTAAAAAAGGCAATGAAATTTCATCATCAGAATCCGATACAGAACCAGAATAATCGTCATCCGACTTTTCTGAGCCTGAAGATGAACATAATTCCTTTCCAGAAATGTTTGTCGATGGAGAAATTGAAATCGGAATATTTCCAACAAAGAAAAAACTGTGTATTACGTAGGGATTGTGCAAGAAAATCAAAGAGAAGAATTCGTTGTGAAATTCTACTGTAATGAATTTTCGTCAAGAGAAGAAGAGAAATATAGCATAACACAAGTAAGGTTTTTGAAACCGAGAAGCTTCCTGCGTAGCTTGACGGGCACCCTGAACAACGGTTGTATACAATATCATATGTATATCATTAATATGAGACATTAATATAATAATTTATATATTTTTTTATATTTAGTATATCAATTTAATATGATGACGCGTATTTAGATCACTTTTCCTATCAGCGTTAGAAATTTAGCACATTAACTATAAAAGTTATGAAACAATACATTCGTGACGTTCTCAAAAACAATGAATTTCTTTAAAAACTGAATATCAGGCCAAGGTAGAGCACGCTCGTAAAAGAATGAGGCTACTCTTTTTTAAATTTGAATTAGTGCATACAGTTTAGTAGAACTTGCTAAGCTACATGCAACGACTTGGTCTTGGTACTAACTGCATAAAAAATTTAGCACCATATTTTTTAGGAGTCAAAAGAAACTTGACATCTAAACTGAACAAAAAGTGTGAGTCTTGATAATATAATAAACAAATCAGGAGGATTCTCTTCACTTCATGGTTGGTCAAATAGAATACTACTAGTCCATTTTCTAAAGCCTAAAGTTCTATCTCCGTTGTCTCAAAACCGATTTTGATCATTTTTTTTTTCGTATTTTCATTTTGAACAAAATCTCTCGTAGATACAATTTGGTACCAGTAAGTCCTTAAATGTTAGTAGGTACATACATTTAGTAGGATTTTGTAAGTAGTATCGATACTTTATTTCGATAGAACTTAAATTAGTAGATATCGATACTTCAAGGATATCAAATCATCCTTAACTCTGGTTAGTGTGCCTTTATTTTATTTAATATATTTTTTGACGATAAATCGATTAGTTAGCCGTCGCTCATAGTATCATTCATTAATTTGAAACATATTTGTCGTTATCGACTCGTGCAAAATAATTGTGTCGCATTTATTCCGGGAATTACGTAAACAGGGAGATGTGACCGTGAATTTTATCGCAACGTTTTGCAATAAGATAAGGACATGTATTATATTGCTCTTTCATTTGTCATTATATTCGAACATTTAATTCTGTTGCATTATCGCACCTCACGCCGTATCAAAATCATAAATTTTATCGCCGTTTTTGTCAAGGTTATTATTTTTCTAAATATACTCCATCTGCGTGGTTATTATTTTTTATGTTGGTTACTAATTGTTGGATAATCAGCGTTTCCTGACGATAAGGATAACCTTTCAAATACTAAAATTTAAAATGCTTGTATAATGTATATGTTCATTTAATTTTCCCAATGAAAAACAAATTCTCAAAACTTTATCATGCAAAATATCAATAATCCCAATATCCTCTTGAATGTAGTGGCCTACAAGCAAATCACTTAACCAACAACGAAAAATTTAAGTAGAATAAGTGTTATTTTATTCTAATTGATTCTTTTTAAAAATAAAAATTTATCATCCTACCAATAAGCAATATAACTCACACTACGCCCTCATCGGGAGCCACTTCTTTTTCTACCTCTCGAGTCTCAATTTTTAAGCCAGTAAATGACAATTAATAATGATAGTTACTGTGGATATTATAAGAACAAAATGCATAATACATACTCTAGATACGAAACAAAGGAACGTTTCAAGGAATTGAAAACTTTTGGATTGAAATAAAATTGCACCAAATTGATTTTGAACTTAAAGGATTTGAGCAAATAAATGTAAATTGTGAAGAAATACTGAATAATGAATGTTCTCAATTGCTAAAGATTTATCTAAAAATGTAATTTATACATGGTTGGAATTCAAATACCAAATATTATGCTTCCAGATCCTTTGTCCAGCAGTGGATGATGACTTGACTTTTTTCCTAGAACGGATAGATGTGGTGAAAAAACGAAAAAAACTTTTTTTAAATGTGAGAAGTGAAAAAATTTTGTTGTATATTCTTTTCGATACTTGGAGGTGGTAAAAAAATGTGTTTGATGCCGTATGGAAATAGTTATAAACGTCATAAGGCCGATATGTAGCAAATATCAGACAACATTGAAGTTTGTAAAGTCGAGGCGAAGCCGAGATTTTACTATCAATCACGTCTGTTATTTGCGTTCAGATTTTTCATTAGGTATACCATAAATACTTTAATATTTAATGATGATTTGTACGCCTTGCATTCTTCTTCAAATCATTTATCGGCCTAGGCCGATATTGGTGTCATATCGATGAAGAATAGAGTAATGATAAATCATAATATCAGAATGGTAGGTATAATGAAAAAGATTTGTTGATATTCTTTTTTTTTACTTCCCTAATGCGATTTATCTTCAAATTAAACTCTACCAGACCCTTTTTTCCAATTCGAAGTTTATCAGGGGTGTAGGAAGGTGAATCGTCCCGGTATGACTTGAGACGTCAGCTATCAAAATCTAGAAGAGCTCCTGTAAAAAAATGCTACTGATGCCAGAAAGAAAGCTTCAATTTTTATTTAAAAAATAGTAGTTCCAATTTGACTGTGAAGTGAAATATTCAAAATTAGAATTTCGTGATTGAAAACTGTTTTTGGACGGTTGTTCGCGATAATTTGAAAACTTCTCATTCTATCAAAAAAATTGACCGAAAATAAAGCGTATAAGAAAACAAAGAGATTGGTTTTTTATGAATGCTCTAGTTCCAGAATAAAGGGAGTTATGGCTCGTTGAAGAAGACTTTTTTTTGCAACAACTTGGTTCGAAGTATTTAACGTTAAAAAACAGAATACCGATGCATTTTTCGGGAAAAACTTATAGAAAATTTTTTTTTGTAGTGCTTGGAAACACCTTTATAATGAGCACTGTCAAAAGTCGATTGCATTATAACTAAGCGAGTTACGATGCAAAAACGGTGGGTCACTAAAATTTTTGAAAAAAAAATGAGCGATAAAACCCCAGCCATTCCCACCAGAATTGATATTGACCATTATCCCTTTAGAAATTACTTTATTTTAGTATTACTCATGTAATCCAAAAGTTTGGCTGGGTTGGAATGCGTATTTTTCGAAAAAATATGATGAAAATGAAAAACGTATTTTTCAAATTTCTTAAAAAAATACCTTATTTTTAAAATAATCCTAAAACTAAATATGATATGTACAAAAATTTAGGTTTTATTCTTAACGAAAATTTTGGATTTTTTTTTATTTCTGTAGGATAAAAATTAACGGAGATACAACTGTTAGAAGTTTGCAATTGTCCTCCAATTGACCAAGCAGAAGAAGTTGATAGTGATAGTAGCTCTGATGATGTATAGTTTCAAAATGAATGTAATTTCTATATTATAATATTTTTACCATATTTTCGTTTTTTTTTTATTAATTTGGGCAAAGGGGATGGTTTACAGGGCTTGAAAATTTGGAATACATTTTAAATCATGTTCGAGAACACGAAAGAAGCTTTATTCTACATAATTAAATAAGATGTGAATCCATAAAATGCATAATTCTGCATTTTTTTCAATTTTTTTCACGAAGGGGTAGTTTGCACCCCTTAAAAACAAAAAGCACAAGTCGGGCGTATGTCGCTTTTGAAGTTAAGGGTGAGAAGCGCTTAATTCCAAATTTTCATAAAAATCGATGGAGGTTCAAAGAATTCGGAGGTAATAGCCTATTTGTACCTTCAACTACTGGCTTAAGACCAGATGAGTACATGTGAAAATGATAGAGTAAAGGGTGGCATTTTCATTTGTCTCTACCCTCCACTGAACGTCATCTAGACGCAAAATATGTAAAAAAACTTTTGATTGGTTATCGATACACTAAAATCCAAAACTTATATTTTTGCTAATGAAACAAAATTCTCGTAGAATATCAAAATTCAAATCAAATTCTTCAAAATATCTTTGGGCCAAAAAACATTTTTCTCTTTTAATTAATTATCTTCTTTATGTTATTGCTTACAACTCACTGATGTCGCTGTACTATTAAAATATGGAAAATCCTGCATACCTGAATAACTTCTAAGTAACGATTTAAAAAAAAATTGCACTAACAAAAATGGTTTGAGGTAGTAAAACATACATTTGGTATTTCAATAAAATTTTGGAAATCCATTGCATTTATTAAACAACATTTTTTTCTGTAAATAATAACCCTACTTTTGATAAATTTGAAGAAAGCTCATTTTTCTTTATGGTACCTACTGTTGATCGAATTGCAAGAAATTTCTAAAAAAATAAGGATTAAAATTTTAGTTTCAAACATAATTAATGGTTTTTAGGAATTTCAAGTCAATCAGTATCACTGACCACTGGTTTCGACCTTCATAAAGACATGTTTAGATAAAAAATTATGAATGTTTCATTTTTAAACTAAAAAAAATTATTCTTATATAACCATACCAAAAATATCTACATTCACCACAGAGGAAAATGAGTTTTCTTGTTAAAAAAATAGATTGTGTTGAATCACTTGAAACAACACTTGTTCCTATTTTTTCAACAATTACAAACAAATTTGTATGCAATTAATTTGTACTTTTTGCTATATGATAATAAATATTCTCCACGTTTTATCAGAAGCAAACCTGGAGTGATAGAAACCGACTAAACAAATTTTCCTTTATTTCCTGGCATATTGCAACCTTGAATTTAATGTACTTCATCACTTACTCATAATAATTTTGCATGATAAATGCACATGTAGGTGCAGTTGTAGCACTTGAACATGTCATTTTTTTGTCTCTGGAGTTCATAGATAAGAACCATCAACAGTCATAATTCCAGCTATTCGCAAAAAATAACCTATTACGACGTAACTGAAATATGTTGTTGTGGATTACTTCCAAACTTTCCCAGAATTGATAACAGTCTGAGCATTCAAGGTTAATATATTAATTATTCAGAAAATTATCAAGTTTATTTGTTCAAGCAAAATATCATAAAATTTTAATATTAAATGGTATTTGGATAGCAAGCGTAAATGTAGCAATAATCACTAACTCTCATAGGCGTCGATAGGGTACTTAAAAATATTTTCCAGAATTAAATTGATAAAATCACCCACTCGGATAAAACATCCACTAAACCAAAACAACTAATCACTTAGCTACCGTTCCAGCTCGTGGCACGTGTTTTTCTTAAAAATATGTCACCATCGATATCTTTGTTGACATGTGTCAGCGATTTTGAAATAAAAAACAAATGTGACAAATACTTAAATCAAGAGCAATTATTATTACTTTTATTAACAAAAATAAGAGTGATATTCCAAAAAATATAAACCACATAAATTAGACAACCTCCTTATCCAAAACTAAGAGCATTACACATTTGAAATCAAGAGAAGGAATGATTTTTTTCAATTTTCATATTTGGATGAACCAAAAAATATATATTTTACTATTATACATATTATAAGCTGATCATCTAACAGCCAATAATTATTTATTATCTCTTTAACGCACATATTATTTAAAAATAGATGCCTGTCTGAGAAGGCAGACTAGAAATAAGACAAATAAATGCATTGATGCCAGTGATACTGATTAATTCACTCATACTTCATGTCTTCTTGAGAGCGAGAAAGGCAAAACATCTGGTAATTATAACGTAATTATTACCTGTCTAGATGCAATTGAATAATTATAACACAATGTTTATGAATAAATCTCAGGATAAACGCTCTGAAAGTTGAAAGTAAACATGATTGTTTGAAAAAAACATTGTGTTTATTTTAATGCCACATCATTTTATTTGCTTGTTAGCTACTGATTCTAAAATTTCTTTAGTAAAATAGATATGCATTGTGCGATCTAACACAGAAATCGTTTCTAAATCATCAGCAGACTACAGTCTATGAGTTACGTGACAATGAATGACAATGAATTTATAGAATTTTTTTTGGAGTTCTAAAGCAAAGATGAATGATGAATTATCAAGTGCCACGACAAATTCTGAGAATGCTTATCTGATACCATGTTTCTCACGTAAAGGAATCTTCATGGTCAATGATTAGATTATTTGGTTTTCCGAAATTCCACACGCTATGGATCAGCAACAATAGCATATGCCAATTAGCTAACTCTGGGCACTCTCCTCTTGATTCACTTTATATTTCCGTTGTAGAAGAGATAAGTATATTTTTTAATATTCATAATATTCACATATTATATTGGAGAAACTGACACAAGGAGCTGATTATGAAAAACAACAGATTGAACAACATCATACTTGCTCAGACATGGTGCAGTAGCAGAATCTTTGAAGTTAGCGGTTCCAGATTACAAACCTGAAGAAAACGGAAATGAGAATAAGGAAATTTTTTAAATGTTGATAATAAGTCTTACGGAACAGGTACTGCATATGGGAATACAGCGACAGGGCCCACATTAATAGCTGATCATCATAGAGCTAAACTTCATCTCACTAAAGAACTTTTGAACTTGAATTTTAAGGACTGGAAACATATATTTCCAGGTTAATTATCTAGGAGTTTAATAGGCCCATTCTTCAAGTATACAAAACTCTAGGAGTTGTTTTACAGCTAAATTTTTCAATTTAAAGTTAATTAACTGTCTTAAGTTCATATGCAATTTCTTTTCTGTACAATCGTGGTTAAAACACACTCTATCAGTATCAACTGATTTTTATTCAGTGACTCATCTTGACCTTCTCCTCACCTGAAATCAAAATCTGGACCGAGATTGTGTTTATCTGTGGCTTTTATTGCCACCGTCAGCTGCTGCAAAGTTTGAATCACAATGCTGAGAACAAATACGAATATCACGAATTTGTCATTCTTATCTAAGTATTATGTAAATGGTGTGTGAAGATTAGAGGTTGGTTTTTTAGCAAACAGAACAAGTACAAACATAGCAGTGATCTAGGAATATTTATTATAATTGGTTGCCGTTTCCTCACTACAGATAATCACGATGAATAAGTAAAGAACCAAAATTGAGTTAATGCACAGTGGAACCCATTTCAGTTGACAGGTGGCTTCAAAAAGGGTTAAAAGTGCTAGTGTAAAGAAGATCTGAACCATCTTAAGGAGGGTAATAGTCAGTGTATAGTTACAGAAACAGAACTGTGATGATCTTGTTTGGAAGTCGAATTGACGGGGTAGTTGGTCTCGTTTATTTGTTTATTTTCTTCTTCCGGTTAGAACAAATTTTTTCAGAAAACTATCAAGTGGAGAAAGGAGAACGAGACAAATCGACCAACTGGACAAGGAGAGGAGAACCATTTCACCACAAGGAACTCCATAACCAAGACCCCCTCCTGAACCGAGAAGACAGTTCCCAGGGATGGTTAAATAAGAATCACTGTCTTCTGCCAATTTGAAGAGAGCTAAGATTTTTTAGAGAAGCCAATAGCAGCCTGGTCCTTCATATGTAAAAATTTCAAAGTAACTACTTGAAAGATGAAGCGACCAATGAAGTAAAAAAGAATAACGTAAGGCGAGCGCTGTAAACGAAAAGTTAAACCTTCGTAAACAAATGCAGCACTCAGCACATGGAGGCGCAGCTTAAGAGGGACCTGGTGAATCACGACCAGAGACAGAGGAGGACAGAAAGAAGGAAAATCCTGACTCAAGACGAGAATATTTTTAGGTTTCTATAGTAAATCAATGAACCTTTTGAGCATATTTTTTAAAAAAATGTCTTAAAAGTCATTTGAGCAAAATAAAAAAAAATCTCGAAATGTTTTAAAAAATTTGATAATAGTCATCACATTAGTCGTTTGAACAAAATTTATAAAAAAATTCTAACAGCTACGCAGGCAACACTTTCTAATGGTTGTTACCTCCTTCGCCCAACAATAGCGCGCTTTATTTCTTGTACTATTCCTTTTCTTCGGTACGGAGGCATTCGAATATTCCCAACTTATTTCCATTCTCATTACACAACAAGCAGTGTCGACCTTCATCGCAGTTCCTTTCCTTATGCCCCTCCTCACCTCATTTCCAACAAAACTGGTCCATTCTGTTCTGTCTGTTCCAAAGTGTACAGTACATATAGTAAATTCTTCAATTATGCAAAAGGGAGAGTACATTTGTGTTTTTTGCAGAAGAAAATGTAAATTAATAATAAATAGTAATAGAAGTTTCATGTTTGTCCTGGAGATGGCGTTACTTTTATATCGCCGACAAATGTTTGCTCGAAAATATATTAATACAGTAAAAATTCAAAATCATTCTTCAGTAACTCCGTTGCAATGGATAACGTCAATTATGTCAAACCATTCTAAATTCTAAAATGCTAGAGCCAGTGTAAGTCTTTGGTCTGTGACATGCACATGTCATATTTCCAAATTGGATTTAAAACATCTGTGAGCCTTCATCTTCACTTTTCAGTTCCAGTAGTTTTCTTGTTTCATTCTGATTCATATTGGAGCTCTGCCTATCTCTGGTTGTTTATATATGGCGCTAATGGTCAAAGTCCTAGCAGGTATCCACCACTTTCATTACAGTTTCGTCAATATTTTTCATCAAAAACAGCAAGTAGCAACACTACCAAGGAACATCAGCAATGGTTATTGGTTATTGTCAACGACATAAGAATAACTAGACAAGTAATGATTCCGATTTGTTTGCATTCGTCCAACGTACTCAGCGTCTCATTGGTGCTCCACGTGTTTGTAACCAATGAGACGCTGAGTACGTGGACGAGTCCATTTCATTACTTGTCTAGTTATTCTTATGTCGTTGGTTATTGTACTAACACATATCCAATACCAGTAATAACTGCAACGACCACCATAACAATCACCACAACAACCATAACAACTACTACAATACTAACCTAAACCATCAATAGCAATCGTCGCCACAACAACCATCACAAAACCATCACCACAACCACTACCATAATTTCTACAGATATCTCTAATGGATAATCAACAAACTGAAGACCGTTGGGCGATGGTGTTTCAATTTGGATAGTTTCATCTTTAACTGTAAGATGGCACCACTTATACGTCACCAACAAAATTTTGTAGGGGACTTAGGGGAGTATGCAGATGTGTACCAATTCATTTAATTGTTCCGTGTTTTTACAATAAGGAAGGGAATTTCTACTTTTCAAAGTACTAACTAATAAAATATTTTGTGAGAAAAATAGTTACTGATTTGGCAGACAGATGGTACCACATACGACAAAAACAAATGTCTGTTTCAAAGTGTAGAATATCGTTAATTATTTGATGAAATTTTCAGTAACTCCTTTGGAATAAAGGAGACTATATTTCTGTTTTTTATAAAATAAAACAGTAAATTCTAATTTCTTAAATCTAGGAACATAGTTTCATGTTTGTCCGGGAGATGTCGCCACTTCTATATCGCCGACACATGTCTGTTTGGACATATATAAATACTATAGCAATTCTATGTAATTCTTCAGTAACTTCGTTGCAATGCTTGAGGGAGGGAACAATATAAATTACATTCCAACGAATAAGATCAATTATGTCGAAATGTTCTAAATTTTAGAAAGAGTTTAGTGCTGAAGTCGGTGCGGGTCCCCACCATTTGGTTTACCCAACCTACAGGATATCGAACCTTTACAATTTTCTCGAATTATGTCTGCTAGTTGGACATATCGTCATCTCTTGGGAGATACTCGCACTACTGTTTCGCCCGAGGTTTCACCTATCCTACAACGTGTCGTACGTTTATAACTTCGAGATGAAATTCTGTCTGCGAGTTGGACATATCGCCATCTCTTAAGAGATACTTGTACTACTGATTGATTTATTCACCCTACCTAGGTATCATACCTATATAACTTTGAGACAGAATTCTGCCTGCTAGCTGGATATATCGCCATCTGTTGAGAGATACTTGTATTATAAAAATACATTGTCTGTTTATTAAATATTTTTGTAACATTTCGACAACAGCAAAGGAAATATTTGAAATTATCGTTACCATATTCATATATAGCTAAACCAGATTATAAGTGCCGTGCCGCAAGAGATCACTTTGGTTTACACATAGATTTCTGCTACAAGAAAATAATTTCCTCAATAATTTTGAAAAAAAAAAATGAAATATGTGTATATTCTATAATTACTATTTCTGTATAATTTTTAGTATTTTAATTATTGTGCCGATCGTCGGCGCCTATGGAAATTGCGAATATTATTCAGCTATTTTCGTATCTCATTGCCAAGGACCAAGGACGAAACGTTCTATATTGTTTGCTTAATCATAAAATAAAATCCGTGATCGTGGTAATGAAAAGTTCGTATATATAGTTACATCAGGGAAACTGTTTCAAGTATGTTTTCCATATTGTTAAATTTAATTTGTTGACATTGCAATTATTTTCGTTCAAGGTTTTTTGGATTTTTCAATAAACATGTTTATCTTGTGTTATGTGTTTACTGGGAAAAATATTATGTATTACATTTTACGTTTATCTTTTGTTTCCCAATGAGGAAAATATAATACGCAATTCTTTATTATATTTTTGTCATGCTTATTTTCTATTTTTTCTTGATGTTAATCTATGTACACAGTTGCTAAGAAACGTTCAAGGTTTTACCAGTAGATTATTTTGAAATTTCGCGTTGAACTATATCTATTTAGGAAGCTTCGTGGATTTGCGATGTGAGCTCAACAAAATGGAGATTTGACAAAATTTTTACTTTATAAGTGTCAATGTTTACATAATCGGTAATGACCTTTAGCAGCGGAAATATTAATTCGTCAGATTGAAAAAATAACTAAGTCATATAAATTCCCCTTAAATCACGGTGTTTTTTTTTTAAGATCCCAAACAATACATAATGGATTTATGTAAGGAAGTAAAAAGGCAATAAACGAAGATTTTTTGATTTCTCAGCTTACTGACAAATTTTTTTCCAAAAAACCTAGTTCTCCTCCTAACATAAACATCGAGAACGTTAAATTCTATGACAAGCTTTGACTCTTGAACTTGATCGTACAACTGTACAGGATTATGAAATTTGGAAATCCCCTATTATTTGACTCTTAGACTATAAATATATAAAAAAAAACTATAGGAAAGTGTTATTCTGTTGAAATTGTAAGCCGGACAGAGTACTAATCAAATTATTAATAAACTTCGTTAAGGTCGTGGTAAGAGATGATTATTTAAATTCAGTGAATTTTACTTGATAAAACCCATCTATTTAAATCAATCGTAAGCGACGAATCTAATTATAAAATTAAGAAATAGAAAGATTTTATTTGTGATTTTGGTAGTTCACCCTATGTAGGACCAATATGTACACTCTTGAAGAGAAAGGAATTCTGTACTTTAATAGACTATTTAGTTCTCTAATATGATTTGATGCCGTCTACATAATGCAGATTGGAAGAAAGTCTTTACATGAAAGTCATCGAATTGTCACATCATCTGATGATAGAAATCGATCACCAAATTTAACCCTACTAGACTTCCTTATGTGGAATCATGTAAATTAAGATGTGCTTTCAGAAAAAATCAGAATGCTGTTAAGAAATTTTAAAATTCGTTTGAATCATTGGTTGTGGCATCAAAATTGTAGAGTGACTGATGTGGATTATCATCAAAACAGCATTACTTGTGAAAAATTGAAACGAAATCGATTTAAGGATTAGTCACATTGGGTATTCTTCAATTGCACGTTAACTACTAATTTCCGTTGAAAAATAGAAGAATCTGCTTAAAATATAGATGACGTCAGCATATTTTAGTAACGCATCTCAAAAATACGTGGGTGGTAAAAAAATTTCGAGGCATCTATTCCAGACTTTTGGCCCACTACGTATCACAACACCATCAGTCGTAAATCAAAAATTGTTTGTTGTGTTAAATTACTCTGCTATCTACGTCATTTGAAGCCGGGATCACAGCCTTGACATTAGCTAATTTGAATAAATATTTAAATAAATTTGTTTGTTTTCGCGAAAATCTTAATTATATGCGTAAAAATTAAAATGTCGTTTACCTATTCTGATATTCGGCTCAATATATAGGTATACCATATACAGTACCCCACAAAATTTTATGTTCAACTTGGAAACAAAGATGGGTTTATAGTACGAAAAGCGTGAATTAAAAAGAGAAAACAAACGGTGAATGTGTAACGCCCACACGAAGACCGCAAATTAAAACACCTTAAAACTTGGGCAAAAAAACGCCGCCAAACGAATTTAATAGACAATGCTGGGTCATATGAAAGCATCAGTAAATATCGTTTTATGTATGCCGGTTACTCATGTGGTCGACTTGCATACATACGGTAAGTGATACCCTATTAAATTCGTTTGTCGGCATTTTTTGCCCAAGTTTTTAGGTGTTTCAATTTGAAATAGAATGGAGAGAGAGGCGTGTCTCTAGTGCTCTGGTATCTGTCTTTATTTTATACTCATTACTGATATTCTCTGTTCTTGTTTTCAAGTTGAACATAAAATTTTGTGGGGTACTGTATAAGGTGCGCTAATAACTCGCGGAAGGAAGATTACTATTCAGTTGGATTTACCCAATATTTCCCACAATCTACGCGAACTACACAAACCCATTCCGTGCGTCAGGTCAGATAACGAGTGAGTTCAGATGATGACGTCAGTTCCAAGATTCATTGATTCCATAGTAAATCACAAATATATTTTAGAAATGAAACAATATCAATACATTATCTTTCAATTATTTCCATTTATTATTATTATTATTATTATACCTATATTCCAGTCCTCCGGGAGTTTTACTGATTTACATATGTGGCCTTTTAGTTTGTTTACTCCATGTTGACCACGGGTCAGAAGCTCAGAGTGTATACCATCTATACCAAGAACTTTGTAATTTTTCGGTATCCTTATTGCCTTCACTACTTCTTCTACTTCTGTTGGGATGTTCTCTTTATCTCTCTCGTCTTCTATGGCTTCGTCTTCAGGTTGTGCGTTTGCTCCATCTGCCTTTTCCTGATCTCTTATATTTAGTCGCTCTTCAAAGACTTCGGTCCATCTTTCTGATATCTGATCTTAACCACTGATAATCTCCTCTTCTCTGTTTCTAACAATTGATAATCTAGGCTTGATTTCCTTCCTCTTTCGGTTGACAATCCCATAAAATTTTCGTGTTTAATTTTGCACGTTAAGCCTTTCTAAGTCCTGTAGTAGACACTCTATGTGTTCCTTTTTCTACTTGTCTTGTTCTTCGACCTTGAAGTTTTTGTATGCTTGACTTTTTCTCTGCGTTGCTTATTTGTACTCTTCATCATATCACTCTGACCTTCCTTGCTCTTGTTTTTGTTTTCCTAGTCCTTCTGTTGCTACCTCTTCCACAATTTTCCCCAGTATTCTTCGTAAATATTGTTATTTAGGACACTCCCCCCTACTCCAATGCAAAAATTCAGAACTACATGATTTAATCGATCTATTTGTGCATTTTCGAGCTCTGTTGATTGGACTAAAATATCGGATAAATCTGATGATTTAGCGGAGAGAAATATTAACAGAAACAGGAAAATCGTGAAGTTACCTTAAAGTAATTGGTTTAATGTCTCAACTCTAGTTCCGCTTCATACAGAGAAATGTTTAAACAATACAAAATTTTAACCCTTGCAAGTATTTTAATTTATGATTTGAGTGTATATATTTTAGTAATAACACAAGTTTTATCATAAATAAAAATTCTCATATTAGAAATAAAGGATAAAATAGAAAATTCCATCTTCTCACTACAAAGGATTGATGAAGACTGACGTACCGAGTGCTTGTCGCTGTTTATATACTCTCAGCTTGGGTCATGGTGGGGTGCACACGACTGTATATGCGCTCGCTTACCTGCGCGCTTGACTCCTTGTGATTGGACCAATCAATGTCGGTGGCTTCTGCGTTGGACCGCCCTCTCTCCACCTGCCCCTGCGATTGGCCACGTCCTCCATCAAACTTTGCAGTTTGTGTCACGTGTTCTTCAGCTTCTTGTTATAGGTATAGGTAATTTGTTTCTATTCAGTTTATTTTAGTTAAAAATTATGCGTTTCTTTCCAATATAAAAAAGAATTTTTATGTATGCTCATGAATGTTTCTTCAGAAGAACGCACAATTGCATTTTGGAGATCACCAGAGATATTGATTACTAAAATCTACAAAAAGAAGTAAAGAAGCGTAATCTATGACCGGAATCATTTAAAAGCATTTCAAATGGGTAATGTAGATGTAGATTAGTGCATACGCAAAAACAATTTGAATTGAGGATCACCTGTTTGTTGTAATGACGTCAATCGATGAAAGTCCAAAGTAAATTTCATGATCAATTTAGATCATATATTAGATTGATTAGATTTCCAGCGTCATAACAGGATGCTTTCCGTAATTTATCATATTTTTTAAGAGGTGTGGAACTTAATCTACATAATCAAGATGATGCAACTCTCTTCTAAAAAATACAATGTTAGTCAATGCGTGGTAGCAATTTTTTCGCAACAAATTTTTTTTTTCACAATTTTACACACTTTTTCATTATATTACCCAAAATACCATGGAACGTGGTTGTCACATGGTGATACATCGTCGCATTATGTTGTCTCTGATAAAGGAATTGACAGATCAATAATTTCCTCAATAAATAGTTTGGACGAGGTATATATCTCTAAAGCTGGTCACCAAGATGGCTAGACCATAGACCACTTGATTTTATGGTACGTTTACAGTAAAGTACTGCTAAACATATAAGAGAAAACATTGAAGAGGATTTTTAAATACACCAAATATTTGCACACATGCTTTTCGATTTTTTTAATTAAAAATAAAATTTTTAAATGTGACTGCTTATACAAATTATACGCAAAAAATTTGGTACATCTCTATTAAATGAGCAGTAATCTTCAATTAGTTTTTTTGTAATAACTACATTTCAACATTTCCGAATAAAATGTTTTTTTGACTAACATTTAATTTTGCAACCCTTACTCGGTGTTGTTATAATATGTCGCTTCGCTTAACGATTATGTAAAATTTGATATTTTTATAAAACATACACCTCCTCCTCATATGGATGAATACTCCGTGTTCAGTTTTGCCACCAAACAGCTTGTTACATAAATAATATAATAAAACAAGGGTTGTGGCCGTCGGCGTTCCGCATGTTATAGCAGACGTAGCATGAATGAATAAGAGGTATAAGTGAATGTAAAAGAGAATTTTATTCGTCCATATGCTATGGCGAGTAAATTGCGAATGTTTACACCATGTCGCCGCAATTTTGAATTTAGTTAATTATGATTGTCAATTAGTATATGGAGACAAAAATGGGAAACAGAATGCCAGAATAATTTTGCACCTTCCATTGTAATCATTTAATGAATACACTTGAAAACTGACACCAATTAACTTAGGCCGAGCTTGTTCACGTCGGGAAATGCGTGTTTACCGCCCCTTTCAGAAAATCATGAGAATTATTCACTTCTCTACTCACTTCTAGAACCTCTCCTGACAAACGAAAACTGCAAATTCTAGACATGATTTTACGACGATTGACGTAAATCACCTTACCCAAAAATGCTTCCTAACGGATCTTTACAATCTTTAAAAGATGGAACCTTGTCAATCAAAGCCAACATTTCATTGTTATTAGGTAATTTATTAATTTATGCATTTATTTATTTATTTATTTATTTATTTATTTATTTATTTATTTATTTATTTATTTATTTATTTATTTATTATTTTTTTATTTGTTTGTTTGTTTGTTTGTTTATTGTTTGTTTTTTTGTTTGTTTTTTTGTTTGTTTTTTTGTTTGTTTGTTTTTTGTTTGTTTGTTTTTTGTTTGTTTTTTTGTTTGTTTTTTTGTTTGTTTTTTTGTTTGTTTTTTGTTTGTTTTTTGTTTGTTTTTTGTTTGTTTTTTGTTTGTTTTTTGTTTGTTTTTTGTTGGTTTTTTGTTTGTTTTTTTGTTTATTTGTTTATTTGTTTAATGAATTACATAATTGATAGTTTCATTAATTATCTTCATTGTCTGAGTCTGATTTTTCAGTCTCAGAATATTGGATGAGGAAAGATAATGGATCCATGTCATAGTTGATCTCCTTGTTATTAACATCGAGTATAATCGTGTTCAATCATGATTGACTACAACTAAAGAGCAATTCAATCCTGCTTCTCAACATCCACAATTAAAGCCACAGCCTTTCTTGCAGTCACAAAAAATTGTATTCAGCAATACATCAGGAGCAGGTTGACGGAGAGCTGTAATTGGCTCCAAGACATTATTCTTTAATGGCCATTCCCAATTTTCAGGACCAATTTCGTTATCTCCAATTGCACAGCTTTATTGAATTTTGTCGATTGAATAAGTTTTGAATCTCTTAGTTACAATTTTTTGTAACTGTAAGAAAGACTGTGGTTGTGGTTCTGATTGCGGATATCGAAAGGCAGGATTAAATTGCTCTTTAGTTTGTGGCTCATGTAATGATCATTTTTTAATACAGTTACACTCAATATTAATAACAAGAATTAGTAATTTTGAATCTATTATTACAAATTTACTTAACTGATCAATTTTCACCAAATAAATAGAACGTTCCGATATTTTAATAAACGCCAGAAATGAACGATATGTGCAATTTTAGAAACAGCAATACACTTAATGAAAGAATTTGGTCAACCAATGTTAAAAATCAGAACTACGCCGAGACGGTAACGCAGACCCGTTGCTAATTTTTTATTTATTAACGGTGGTCAACAGCGTTATGGAATGTAAAAGCTTGTTAGATCATTATTTTCTTATGTTGTCAGTTTCACTTAACGTTTAAAATTACTGCAAAAGTAAAATATGCTTTTACACCTAATCCGAATAATGTGGATTATTCATGATTGAACATGCGACTGTAACAGCACAAGCGAGCAAAAGTAAATGAAGGCGTACGGAATATAAAATTCCTCGTGACTTAGCAACATTTCAACTTTGGGAATTGCAAGTTTCACTAAGAGTATGTTTATTGCACTAAAATTATTATTGACTTAAACATACACAACGATATGATCTGAAGAATCAACAGTAGGTACTGTCATGTATTTTAAACTAAAACCCCACTAATAAATTAATAAAATTAAGAAAAAGAAAAAAATTCAATTCAAACGAGGGTAATATGAAAATTCCTTCTAATAAAACTAGAACGAGAAACTTACGTATAGTATACTCCTTAGATAAATACGAGTTCAAAAAAGGATATTATATCGTAGAACCATTTGATAAATCAGCTGTAGGACACCTGTTGAGGCCAGAGAGGTCAATGAGCCTTGTAAAAACAAAGGGTCAGCTACGATAAAACAAACCAAAAGTAAACGATTTAAAGACGTAAATGAAATAAATACATTGTGCAAAGTTTCTTTAATAGTAATTTTCGTCACAAGTCCGGAAGGTGACTTGTTACAGTCGAGTAGATATTATGGACGAGGCGACGTCAGGAGCCGAGTCTAGAATATCTAAACGAGGCTGGAACAACACCTTACGGACGTGTGTCGAATGATATTTTATTTCATCCCGTCATTTCTTGTATATTAGTATATTTGTATAATTTGACACTTGGTTATTTTCTTATGTCATTTGACATTTGACTCTATTTTTTAATTTACGTTGGATTTTTATATGTCAAACAACTGTCAAAAGGTATAATAACAGTTTGTGATTGGTTCGTAATAAGTTTCCGGTGGTTTCCGGTACTTTACCGGCTCTGATACCGTAATGTCTCATTTTCCGGCCGCATATGAATACTGTACTGTTGTACTTTCCGGACGGGATGAAATAAAATAATTAATAACATAACAGTTGTCAGTCATCTTCAAATAAGGAAGCTAAAAATACCATAATTTCATAGCAAAATTACATAATAAAGTGAAAAAAGGCAGAAATACTAACCATCATGACAGTTGAAAATCTAGAAATCCATGGTTTGGCAAATTTTCTGCATGTCCTTAGAAACGAGACAAAAAAGGAGAGTTGTTATTGGGTCGTAAAAGAAACAAATCCACGTCCAGATCGCTCCTGAAATAAATAGAGAAATATAAAATTTAAAACGGAAATTTATATTCCCACTACATTTGAATAATGGTTCATGGCAAAATACGATAAGGTACCAGAAAAACAGCATCAACTTACCAGCAATAAAAGTAAAATTTATCCCAAATAATAAGCAGCCACCTGATTGGTCGAAATCCGAATGGGCATCCAAGGCCTATTTAGTTTATGCAAATCCAGTAAATGGGGCACTAAATTGTAGAACTGCCAGCTACCATATTTGGACCACAAACCACAAGTGTCAAAAACTTAAAAACAGGTCTGCCAATTCAAGTAAACAACGCGACGCGGTAACGTTAGTATGTCGAGAGTACACTGAACTGAAATTTGAAACTTTAAGTTTATTAAATTTGTTATTATCCACAAGGACACTGTCCGATATTTGTTGTAGATTAATTTAGTTTAAGTTAGAGCAGGGACATAGTTTAAGAAACATTTTTGCTCTTAACTGTTTCATACAGATAATATGTGAGTTCCATCTATGTTTAATTCAAGTAATTAAGGCATTTACATTAATCTCAGCTGGAAATGTATAATACAATAAAAGCAGAGACGTCTAGCTGTCAAATGATAAAATAATATTCATTCTGATAAAGATCGCTATCATTTCAAGTCCTTACTAATCAAATAAGAAATAAAACTTGCACGAAATTTAAATAATCTTTATTCAAAACTTGTACAACAGCAGATTTATAGGTAAGATATTTCTTCGATTGTAGAAAGGAACCCTCTAAGGCCCTGAAAGGTAAAAGAGTAATTGTAGCAAACCTATAGTAAGTTTCAAGTTAAATTATCTTAAAATCATACGCACTGTCGCTTATTGTTCAAAACGTTGGAAGATCCAGCCCAGTGGCGGACTGATCGTATGTTATAAGGTCAATAATTAAAAAAATATATACAACTAATTTAAAAAACTTAAATTTAAATTTAAAAACTAAACAACTTAATTACTAGTGCATGCATAAAAAATGTATATGAGTATAAAACTTAAATATCTAAACGTGCAAATGTAAAATAAAATAAAATCTTAAATTTAAAAACTTACCTTATTGTTTGTAAAATTATTGTTTCCCCAAAAATCCTCCTAAACACTACATTACTTGGCACCACCAACGTGGGGCCCTAATAAAAAGAAAACCACCCGTTATAAAAACAAAAACATACAAAAATATAAAATTTCCCCCTTCTCAATATAACATAACATTAATTGGCGCCCAACGTGGGGCCCTCGATCAAAAGAAAAACCAAAATAAATTAAAAACAAAAATTAAATATTTCCCCAATATCACTACAGTACCTACAGCTTTAGAGTGTGTAGAAGATTGCTATCTTTGAAGAATCAACACAGTAAATTTTGGTAGCGCAAGAAAGACAAACATATATTAAGTGGCTACACTACTAAAGTATGTTTGTAATTTTCAACTTTTTAGTCATATCAATTTGAATACAATTTCTATAGAAAGGTTTACAATAAATTTTGAAGATTCACAAAGACACATCTTGGAAACTACTCTGTAAAACGCTTAGGCTCTCTCCGGAACCAAACTTGGTAATAATAACCAGTAGTCGTTGAAAACGAAAATACAGAAGATATCAGGATCATTTTGTAAGCTTAGGAGACGTGATTCTAGTATCTACAATCGCCAATCTTTTGCCAAATGGAAAGCTACTATGTTCACATATCTCTAATATGGTTTTGAGGTCAACTTTCCAGCATAAAAATTTTAAAAAAATATAGGCATATTGTTCGTGCATCTTAAGGATTAACCCTACCCTACCCTATATAACCAACTTGTACTGAGATACTGTACAAAAGACTTTTTACTCGTGGAAATGCATTAGCGACTTGCATACGTCATCAAGATACCATTGGATTGAGTTATATGATTTTAATTATCAGTTCACTCCTATTAGAGATTGCAATGATAAAACGCCTTCCACATACAAATATCGTCATATAAATTGCTTCGTATTAACGCAGCAATAAATTATAATTTGATAAACTAAGTTCCAGTGCATAAACAAAGAAATGCAACAATACAAATAGTTAACCTTGTCGGTATATATGTTATTCTAGATGTCGTAGTGTAACTTCCAGGTAAGGCAAGGACGCCAAGGACTTTCAGTCGACTTATAATTTTAATTATATGGTAAGACTGATTAGAATAAAGTTTTATTTTATTATGCCTCCTATACTAATTAAAAGCGTTTACTAATTTTTATTTCAGTAGTTCTATTACTCAGAATCGTGGGTGGCATCAGGAGAACGTGGTACATAAACAGGTTTGTTTGAGGGATGCAACAACTGCAACAAATAAAAGGGTCCTATTGTATAGAAAAATAGAAAAAACTCGTATTGTATGCAGAATTATTGGAGATAATCATGATCATTTCGATGAATGATGACAACTTAGTCGAGTGATAAAAAAAAGTATTCTGTTTTGGTGTCCAGTGGTAATTACACCAGCTACTATTGTTGAATATTTATAATTATTATTATTGGTCCATAAAAAAGACTACTATATTTCTCTAGTTTATATTCCGTTTGCGAAAAATATTTGCTACTAAAATTATCTCATCTTAAAAAGGTAGTGGTGCTAAATTCCCTTTATTAAAGAAAATATTACTCTTAATCTCATTTAAAGTAAAAAAGAAACTTACGTAGGTATAACATAAAAGGGATTCTCGTATAAAATCTCAAAGGGCGCATAAATATCTCTTGGCAGTATTTTAGATATGTAAAATTCGTTTTCTTGGTTTCTGCCTGACCTACATTGTTTATTCAATCTCTTTTTTTCTTTCTCTTCAGTGATTTATGGTAAATGTTCGTACTGGAATTTTATATTAAGGATCAAATCCATTGCAGACGCATGAACGAAGGAAAAACACCAGAATGAAAATTTAAATTGGTATTTTTCTTATAAATGTGAAACAAACAACTAGTTATTTTGATTTTACAATATATTACATATTGCATCGTTAAGACTTTAAATATTTTAGGTTACAGGTCATAACTCTTGAAAATGTGGATATAAACTAATAAAAACGCATTAGGGTTGATTTTAGTATGTTGATATTTTAAACTTACAAATATATCTAGTATAGTTTTATTAAAAAGAACTGTGTTGAAAATTGATAGTTAATAAAATGTAAAGCAAGAAGATGAATCCTCCTTTGAATCAAAATAATTAATTTAAACTGCGAGTCATAGAATAAATACCTCTAAATATTTATAAATCATTATCGTTGGATGTAGCCCAAAATTGTTTAATAGGTTTCAAGTTGGGCCTATTAGTTGGCCATAAGAGAGAACAAATGCAAATATGAAATACTAGCTATAATTTAGTCAAAAAAATCCTCGTGGTTTATGAAACAACAGCAAAAAGCAATGTATTAACTATAACAATATTCGTTCAAATTTTCTACAAACAGTTAGTGGAGTTTGTGGTCAAATCTTCGTTCCAATGTTTATCTTTGATATTGATAATTTACTTATACCTAAATGTATCCTTTCATTTAATGTAGACTATGTTCAGCTGTATATCTCGTTTAGTTTTAAAATAGTATTGAAATCTGTAAACTTAATAAATAAGGATGAATAATTCTTCAATGTGGTGTCAACAAAATGGTCTAAAAATAAATCCATATAAGTGAAATCGATAGATTAAAGAAAGATATTTCAAGCAACTCTTTCGCGATAAATAACCAAGAAATAAAAGTATCGTTTTCATAGAGAATATAGAATTATTATTATTATTATTCTTATAAACGAAACACTAAACACGCTTTTTTATTAGCTTCACCTGTATGTTTGTTTGTATGTAACGGAATCTTTCAACGAGATTTTCACCCACTTCAAAACGGTCAGATTAAACTGAAACTTTGCACACTTATCAAGGATCGATGACAATACAATAATTTTATAACTTTGTCCTTGCCAAGACCATCAGAATAAAATAAAAATAATTTTACAAGTTAAGCATGTACCATCTATCATCTATAGAATGACGGTAAATGTTATCCTTCTTAATCGAAATTTGAAATAAAAAATTTTGAAAAAAATTCGAATTGAAAAATATCGAAAAAAATTTGTTGTCAAAAATTAAAAAAAAAATTGATTTGAAAAATGTCAAAAAAATTCATTTCAAGAATTTTAAAAAAATTTCGATTTCAAAAATTTGAGGAAATTTTGAAATGAATAATAAAAAAAAAAATTTGAATTGAATAATTTTGAAACAAATTTGATTTCGGAAATATAAAAAAAAATATAGTTTAAAAAAACTAAGAAAACACGCTTTAAAGGGAAACCGAACTAAAAAGTAAAAAATAAGAATAAAGTGATTGACAAAAAATAATTTTATTGCAAAAAAGCGTGGGGTGCTAACTTTACTTTAATCAATAGCTACCAATGAAATTTTTCATTTTCATTTCCATATGGAAGACTTTTAAATGGGACCGTACTATTTTTTTTTTATTAATCGAACATAATGATTCATAAGCTTAAAGTTTTTCGCCAATAATCATTTCTTAACGAGATCCTTTGTAATAATAAAAGTGTTTTAAAAGGTAAGCACAAATTAAACAAGAAATAATTTTAATGAACCCTTCAAAAATCGTTCGTATCACTTATTTTTTGGCATTTTTGAAATTTGAAACAACTGTTGCAGTTAGAATTTCATGCTTTATAGGTAAAACACCTAAAAAAAACACGGTCATTCTATTTAAGAAAAAAGTTGATGTCACTTTCGATTCTACCGGAAGAACAACAAAAAAATTGGGGGCGTACATTGACTCGTGGCCACCCGTATATTACAGCCAACACAATACAATAAATTTAAATTTAAAAATTTACTAAATGCATATATGCGTTCTGTTTACGTCATTTCATGTCCTCAACATTGAACACCTTATTATTCCAATAAAAACGACTTGTAATAAATAAATTTTTTGTATATTTATATGAAGTGTTATTATTTAAGCTTGTACGTTCGAATCTACTACATACATTATTTTCTTATAACTAAAAGTATCTAATGTACAGGATTTTTTCTTATAAATAGAGTTTATTTGAAGAAATACAGAAAAAATTTTATTCACTCAAACAAATGACAATCGTAAAATAGCTAAATTCTATAAACTTAGGGTTTTTTGTATGGAACATTATTATACATATTTTCGAAATCCTTATAATTTCCTGTTTTCAAAAACATATAATATGTCTATATTTAGACTATCAGTTCTCCAATTATTCAAAATAAAAATGTACCTATGTAAAAATATGATATTGTCTTAGATGGATTAAAGTAGACAAAGTCATGTTTTACACCTTTTTTGATTTTGAATAACTGAAGAACGGATAGTCCAAATATAGACTTATTATATATATTTTTTAAATCAGAAAATTATAAGATTTTTTTGAAAATATAATAATATACCGGGTGTAAACGAATGTTTCATAAAAATCCCCTAAGCTTATAGAATTTCGCCATTTTGCGATTGTCATTTATTTGTTTTATTGGTAGATTGTTAAAATTCAGATAAAATACTGTAAATAAAATTTTTCTGTATTTCTTCAAATAAACATTGTAAGATGGGGGGGGGGTGGCTAATTATATAACGGAAAACTTTGTACAGGGTGATTTCTATAACGTTCTCACCTCAATTTTTTGGTTTGTTGCTAGAAATAAAATAAAAATGTTTAACGTAACTTTTAGTATTTTTTCCAAGGATTCCGAACATTTCAAATAACAAAACAATTGAAAATCAAATAATACTGGGAAAAAACAAGTTTTTTTACAATTTTTAAAAAAGATTTAACTTCTCTTTCCGAAAATATAACGACATGTACATTCTCCTTCATATTTAGTAAAATACTGATAATAATTGAAATAATTTACCACCAAGTTGGCTTAGATTGTTTTTTGAACTTAGTATTTTACTAAATGTGAAGGTAATATATATTATGTTATATTTTTGAAAAGAGAATTTAAATCTTTTCTCAAAATTTTAAAAATATACAGGGCGTTCCATTTATAAAAAAAAACATTGCTTTGTTTTTTACCACTTTTATTTGACTTTCAATTGTTTTTTTGTTGAAATTTTTGAAATTCTAAAAAATACTTTAAATTACGTTTTAAACATTATTATTTTATTTCCAAAAACATACCAAAAAATTGGGGCAAGAACGTTATAGGAAAATCGCTAAAATAATTACTTTTATTAGATGAATTATAGTTTTTTTATTTCTATTTACGTTTAATGTTATTAAAATCGTTATTTGTTTCGATATATTTTTTTCAAGATATATTTGTATTTTTATACCCATTGTTTACTATTTTTATGTACTTGTCTAAATACATATCTTCTCATTTTTACATAATATATAGTTTATAGTCTATAGGTAGGATAGGTATAGGTTGTATTTGTTTGTGTTATAAAGTTAATAAATTAGGGAAAGTCATTGAGTAAATAAATAATATAAAGAGGCGCAACCGTCAAGGGACCGAGATTTTAGTATTGTATTTTTTTGCCAATAGCTTCAGGATTGTTATAAATTTTTAGTGCTACGGGAAGGTATTTGTAATTCGGTTGCATAGCTAAATATTATAGATAATTCTGTAGTTATTGGCAAAAAATACAACACTAAAATCTCGGCCTCTTTATATTATTTGTTTACTCAATGGCAAAGTGGAAGATTGGTTCACCAAATTTTTGTTTTTTGTATGACTGACTTTAAAAATATTATTTGCACTTCAATTTTAATAATATTGCCAACATAGAAATGGTCTTCAAAATACACGCAATATTCATTTAGAATTAAATTTATTTCACTATTGGTCTCATCATCTGAGGCAAAATTCTCATATTCAAATTCACTTTCTTCTTCAATTTACACGTCATCAAAATCCAAGGAACTCGAGGAAATATTGGCTTCCTTTTTTGCTCTTGCCAAGGCTCTTGCCTTACCCTTGATGTTTTCCAATTTGTTACGCTGCTTCTTCTTATTCACAAATTTCGTAATTTCCTCCAACTCAAACAATTGTTTTTTATAGATAGACCTGGAAATCATGTTCAATGTTTATGTTTAGGTGGAGTTGCTCGGTAATTTTAGTCAATAAGCCATAATTTATAATATATAATTTTTGGCAAAAATAATCCTACCCTACATACCAAATTTTAAAATTTTCCTAATTCCAAATTCTTCCTAAATTTTACAAATGAAATTGATGAAATTAACTTGTATCCAACGAATCACATGATTTAACGACTACAAAAACCGTGGAAGTGAAGAGCTACTAATAGAAACAACCAATTTCTAATTTTTCGGTTCGGATTCGTAGTAAACTAAACTAGATCAAAGAAATGTTGAATAGTGGATCGGAAATTAGTTATGCATAATGCAAAAAATTAACATAAACGTTGGTTTAACTTTTTTGCAAATCCACGAGATGGTTTCGTTAAAACTTTCACTTGTTCAATAGTAAAAAGTAATCCAACGATAGTTCTCGATCTGTTGACATGAATCAGCTTACTTTTGTTTTTTGTACTGAACCAATATTCATTTTAAAAACCATCAAATCAAGACATTTGTTAAATATCGTTTAATGTCATTCAAGGACTAAAAATAATAATAATAACGCAAAACAAATACTTGTGATAATGATGAAAACCGACAAAGTTAGTCTGTAAATCCACTTAAGATCATTATCTTAGGATAAATTAATCGAACATCATCGGTCAAATCAGGGAAACGCGAGAGTGAGTCGTTTTTAAAAAACAATATCTGTCTGTCAGTTGTCTGTTATCTGTGAGTTATAACAACCTCATATTTCAAAAACCAGTCGAAAATATTTTTCCCAACACACTTTTTTCCAAAATAAGCGGTTTCGAAAATATTTATTATTTGCTTGTTGTTTACCAGGTTCTGGATAATGCTTATACATAATATTATTGTACATCGAGTCTTTCCTTGTTTAATTCATTATTATTTGCTAAAGTATCAGTTACACTACTATAAATTTAAGTAGCCAAAATATTTGTAGTAAATTTAATCAGTAGGTATTAATCACCATTTTCAAGCAAGTGAGAACTGCCAAGAAAAAATGCGGGGCATCACAGTCTCATCAAAATTTGCTAGACAAATAATAAATTTGATTACTTGGAAGAAGATAAATTCTAGGGCATCGCCTTGCGAAATTTTTTGCCAGACAAATAATAGATTTGATTACTTGGAAGACGACAATCAAATATTTATCATTATATTATTTGATAAATATTTATGGATGTTTTGCTCATGTTTCGTTAATCGCTGACTGTGAATGTGTATTAAAAATGTCTATCTGGAGTATTCATTGTATGGAGAATTTCAAGGCCAATGACCTGAATTTTTATAAATTCTGCGAACAAAGTGTTTGTTGCTCTAATATAAAATTAAATATTTTGACAATAATTATTTAAGTCGATTGTTGGTTATTATAATACATTATCTTTGCCAAATATGACGTCAATATCCACCTTGATGTTTTTTGCAACTTAATTAATAGAACGCAAATGTGTTTTATCTTTAAATTCAAAAGGTTTTATCCTGTTTACTGTGTAGCTTATATTCCTCAACTGGAAAACAAGTCTATTATGGTGGACTCGAAATTAGGTTCAAATTGTGAATAAATTTAGTTAAATTGCTGACAAATTCCAACAAACAAATATTTAAAAATTTTTATTCCAAAAAATGCTGAATTTTTTCTCCATTTCGGTCATTTATAAAGTAATTCTTTTCTTCGGCCGATTCTTTTTCTATTACCGATTCTGGTAGTCTTTCAAACTTCAAAGTTAATGATACGGCAGCGGTTTTTTCATAAAATTAAAAAATAGTGTATTCCGATGGTTAATATTCCTCAATCGATATGAACCATATGGCAATAATTAATTTAAACTCTAAACTTTTCTCAATGGTGCCTTTTAGGTGAGTGATATATATGACTGACGAGTGCAAAAGCAGGTAATTGACTAGAAGTGGCGACTAGAAGATCTGTCTTATACCAAACTATGCAGCTTCAAAGGCAAGCTGAAGCTTGATTTACAATGGACGCGATGGATGGATCAATCCGTATTGGAAGTATAAGGCAATTTCAGTTGCATCCTTATTAAAAGTAAGAACTGCAATATGAAAGAGTAAAAACTGTAAGTAAACTCTAGTGAATTTCAGTTTGACTTGAAAAGTAAGGTTAATTCAATTTATATTTGTAATACGTTGCTTAGGATTTTATCTACCATCAGACCTTATCGTGAAAATCTGAAGTTTTAGGTAATTCCACAGATGAAATTTAGTTGATCATAGCTGGTTATATTAAAGTGTCTTCTAATTCATCTATTTAGGAAAGTTTTGATGAAATACTGAGGAAAAAAGATCACTCCATTCTCCTGAACCCATAT
This sequence comes from Rhagium mordax, assembly GCA_963680705.1. NCBI lineage: Eukaryota > Metazoa > Arthropoda > Insecta > Coleoptera > Cerambycidae > Rhagium > Rhagium mordax. Next base: position 69,436,188 of record OY796661.1, read on the forward strand.
CCTGTCGGTTGGTAAGTTTGAATCCAATTTCACGCTGTATAACAGTACAAGTTCTTCTCTAAAAAGTTCTAGTCTATTGTACAATCACTTGCCCAAATGCAAATTTTTTTCTAGCTCAGTGTATGACTCACACATTCAATGGGTAGCCCAGTACCTACAATTTTGACGTTTTACTGCGCTGTTGCACACAATCTAGTCTAATCGATCAATCTACTTGCAAAATCTTTATGCTATTTTTGGAGTGTAGGAGCAGCAGTATTAATTGGTATTTAATGAATGACTTCATAACTGAAAAATTTAAAAATTTACTGGTTATAACTTACATCACACAATGATTTATGCCATCATTATTATTTACCGTATTTCTCTGTATTACCACGATTAGAATTACGCTTCAGTTTAGAATTAGAAACAGCAAGGGACATAATTTTGGAATTTCCTTCGAAATATTTCACGGAATTAATTTGTTACCATTATCATCATAAATCCAAAGCAAAATAAACACACTTTAACTGCTGTTAAAACCAGCTCAATTACGTCTGGGAAGTGGTATTTATATGAACTTTATAAAATGTAGACTACATGACGTCCCAACGCAACCAAATACACGATACGCTTTTTAAAATATCACTTCGAATGTTTAGTTTAGTGTAATGTTTTCAATTAGTAGTGCATAAATGAAAAAATGCATTTATCTCTTTGTTTCTTCCTCTACAAGTTATTTTTTTATTTAAACATTCCAACAGCCAAATAATGCAGGTCCAGTGGTCAAGATTTGGTAGGCTGCACTAAGTTGTTGAATAATTTTGATGTATCGATTCTACCTGTTCTACTGGTGAGGCTTAAGCTAATACATTTGGGTAGCATTGTCAAGGCCATGATCTTTCGCAAATTTTTACAGATGCGTAAATATGGAAATAAACAAAAAGAATACAGCGTTGGCGTCTTAAGTCATCACAATAGAATGATCTTCATTATTTTTATGCATATCCATCATAACCACCTTTTCAGTTTCAAAGTGGTCGATGAGGAAAATTCTGGTACTATTCTGGCATTCATTTTATTGATCGTATTGTTCTACCTGGGATACCAAATGAAGAATTTTTTGGGAACAAATAGCTTGGCAGGATAAGTTTCTCTCAATGTCCGTCATACCATCTCCTAGGCAAAAGCGTTTCTTCTTTTTAATGTTGATTCCAATATTGCTCCTCTAATTACGATATGTTCAGATGCTTGATGTATGTAGAAAACATTAAATGAAATGTAAAATCAGTAATTTGTCAGTCAAAGTTTACCATCGCTGATAATATAGCACAGTACAATGAGTTTTGGTCAAGATTAATAGAACGCACTGCTAAATCATCCAATGAAGAGGATGATCCCCTGAAGCTGCTTTACGTCCATTAGCAAATTCTCTTAAAACTAAAAGTTCGTTATTTTTCACTACTTTATCAGAAGATCTTGGTAAAATTGTTAATAACTCTTAACATACGATGATATTTGTTCTCGACTTTTGGAGTTATCCATGATAAAGAGGAAGCTTTTGCAGGAACTCACAAAAAGGAACAATATAGAAGACACATTAAGGAATGCAGTCGTTGCAAAAATATCAAAAAATGGTATAAAGGACATGCAATCTAAAATTATAGAAATACGAAAATTGATGATAGGGTAAATGTGGTATCTGATGCAGGCGATGAACACTCCGATGAAGCAGTAGTAGCTTATTCTGCAACAATATATACCAGTAAATCTGGGCCTGAGTCTGAAAAGTGGAAAGGAGTTATTGTTGAAGAACTAGAATCAATGCCGAAAATAGTGTTTGAGAAATTGTTGATATGCCAAAAGGAGAAGGAGTTGTTGGATATAAATGAAGTTGTCAAATGCAAAGCACGACTGGTGGCACAAGGTTTTAGTCAAATACCAGGAATTGACTTTGAAGAAACGTTTTCACCTGTAGTTCGCAATGAGACTCTAATAATACTTCTTTCTCATGCTCCTCATTATATGATTGCAAGACAATTTAATATAAAAACCGCTTTTTTAAATGGTGATCTAGATCGAAAAGTGTACATGAAAGTTCTTGATGGCGTAGGTTTTAAACCAGGGAGAGTATGTTGTTTAAAACGTGGTATTTATGGTCTCAAGCAATCTTCGCGTCAATGGAATCAAAAACTTGTTTGTTACTCCTAATTGGACATCATTGGTGTCTAATAATCAAATATTGTTACATTAATTTGTTATAGGATTGAAGCTACTGAAACGTCAATAACCACAACGTATTTTGAGCACTAACTAGACGATCACATTAAATGCCAAATTTGTACCTATTTTTTCCGGAAACAGATTAATGAACATGCGAGGATGTATGGGGTGTTATGTTAATTCAAAACTATTGCGCCAATATTGTAATACCCGATTAGATACCAAACAAATTGTCTTTCCAAAACTATTTCCTTCCTTTAGTCTTAGGTCATACTGTAGACAAACGTAATTAAATACTTACTATTATCTTATTCGAAAGGTTACCTTCATAATTTTTTGAGCACTTGTGCACATAAGAAAGCATTAACCTCTAACTCTATATAAGTACACATGCATTTTTCACAGTGACTTGCAAACCTTTCCATTTCTAGTTAATCTTTCAGGACATAAATCTCTCATTCCATAACCATAGGTGATATTACCTTGTAGAATATATTTCTGGCTTCCTAAACAATCTATAGAATAACAATATTATAAATAACTCATTTGTTTATTCATTCAATTAACAATGGAAGTAAATAAGTACCAAGATAATACTGCAATTAATCATTGAACCATTTTATAATGCGATTCATTTTATTTTTCACTATCTAGATTCTAGAATGCAATGACGCACGCGGGCGCCAGTCATTCTTTTCCTTAATCGCTCGGCGCTGAAGCACATTAGGAAATAGTTAATTTGCCCACTGTTTAGAATGATGATTGATGTTTGGATACGTTGTATTTGTATATAATATATATTATAATTTTATAACACCGCCGTAGCACTGGCATTTTTACAGATAAAGAAATGATTCCTAATATATTCCAATAGTAGGTGTCTCTTAATGTGTAGCCTCTCCCACACAAGGATTTCTCAGACCCTTCAGTAATGTTTCGACATCATTAACCTTGTCTTCAGTGGACCCCAAAACTAAAATTTTATCGATATATATTGCAACTATCTCCTCTCCATCTTGTGTGGCAAACATGCAAGAATCTGCACATGACTGTTTCAGGCCAATTTGCATCAAGTTTTTGATTCCATTGACGCGGAGATTGCTTGAGACCATAAATGCTACGTTTTAAACAACATACTCTCCCTGGTTTAAAATCTACGCCATCAAGAGCTTTCATGTATACTTTTCGATCTTCATCACCTGCATCAGATGCCACATTTACCTTATCATCAATTTTCTTATTGCTATAATGTTGGATTGTATGTCCTTTATACCATTTTTCGATATTTTTGCAACGACTGCATTCCTTAATGTATCTTCTATATTGTTCCTTTTTGTGAGTTCCTACAAAAGCTTCCTTTTTTTCAACTGAAATTGGTATCATGGATAACTCCAAAAGTCGAGAACAAATATCATCGTATGTTAAGAATTATTAACAATGTTATCAAGATCTTCTGATAAAGTAGTAAAAATAACGAACCTTTAGTTTTAAGAGAATTTTCTAATGGACGTAAAGCAGCTTCAAGGCGATCATCCTCTTCATTGGATGATTTAGCAGTGCGTTCTATCAATCTTGACCAAAACTCATTGTACTGTGCTATATGATCAGCGATGGTAAACTTTGACTGACAAATTACTGATTTTACATTTCATTTAATGTTTTCCACATACATCAAGCATCTGAACATAACGTAATTAGAGGAGCAATATTGGAATCAACATTAAAAAGAAGAAATGCTTTTGCCAAGGAGATGCTATGACGGACATTGAGAGAAACTTATCCTGCCAAGCTATTTGTTCCCAAAAAATTCTACATTTGGTATCCCAAGTAGAACAATACGATCAATAAAATGAATGCCAGAATAGTACCAGAATTTTCCTCATCGACCACTTTGAAACTGAAAAGGTGGTTATGATGGATATGCATAAAAATAATGAAGATCATTCTATTGTGATGACTTAAGACGCCAACACTGTATTCTTTTTGGTTATTTCCATATTTACGCATCTGTAAATATTTACGAAAGATCATGGCCTTGACAATGCTACCCAAATGCATTAGCTTAAGCCTCACCAGTAGAACTGGTAGAATCGATACATCAAGATTATTCGACAACTGAGTGCAGCCTACCAAATCTTGACCACTGGATCTGTATTATTTGGCTGTCGAAATGTTTAAATAAAAAAATAACTTGTAGAGGAAGAAACAAAGAAACAAATGCATTTTTCATTTATGCACTACTAATTGAAAATAATACACTAAACTAAACATTCGTAGTGATATTTTAAAAAGCGTATCGTGTATTTGGTTGCGTTGGGATGTCATGTAGTCTTCATTTTATAAAGTTCATATAAATACCACTTCCCAGACGTAATTGAGCTGGTTCTAACAGCAGTTAAAGTGTGTTTATTTTACTTTGGATTTATGATGATAATGGTAACAAATTAATTCCGTGAAATATTTCGAGGGAAATTCCAAAATTATGTCCCTTACTGTTTCTAATTATAAACTGAAGCGTAATTCGAATCGTGGTAATACAGAGAAATACGGTAAATAATAATGATGGCATAAATCATTGTGTGATGTAAGTCCCAACCAGTAAATTTTAAAATTTTTAAGTTATGAAGTCATTCATTGAATACCAATTAATATTACTGCTCCTACACTCCAAACATAGCATAAAGATTTTGCAAGTAGATTGGTCGATTAGAGTAGATTGTGTGCAACAGTGCAATAAACCGTCAAAATTGTAGGTTCTGGGCTGCCGAAAATCCCCATTGGATGTGTAAAAGTCATACGCAGAGCTACAAAAAAATTTGCATTTGGGCAAGTGACTGTACAATAGACTAGAACTCTTTAGAGAAGAACTTGTACTGTCATGCAGCGGTCAATCTAAGTAAATTGGATCCAATCTTACCAACCGACAGGATATGGATTCAGGAGTTGGAGTGATATTTTTCCTCAGTATTTCAACAAAACTTTTCCAAATAGATGAATTAGAAGATACTTCAATATAACCAGCTATGATCAACTAAATTTCATCTGTGGAGTTACCTAAAACTTCAAATTTTCACAAGGTCTGAAGGTAGATAAAATCCTAAGCAACGTATTACAAATATAAATTTAATTAATTTTACTTTTCAAGTCAAATTGAAGTCCACTAGAGTTTACTACAGTTTTTACTCGTTCATAGTGCTGTTCTTGCTTTTAATAAGGATGCAACTGAAATTGCCTTATACTTCCAATACATGGAAGTATAAGGCAATTTCTTTCTTTCTTAAATCCATCGTGTGTATTGTGAATCGCAAGCTTTTGAAGCTGCATAGTTTGGTATAAGGTAGATCTTCTAGTCGGCATTTCTAGTCAATCACCTGCTTTTTAATTGTAAACACTTGCATAAGTCAGTCATATGCATCACTCACCTAAAAAGCACCATTGAAAAAAGACTAAAGTTTAAATTAATTATTGAATTAATTATTGCCACGTGGTTCAAATAGATTGAGGAAAATTAACAATGGGAACACAATGTTAAATTATTTCCTATAGGAATAAAAACTTTTACTAATTATTTAGAAAGCTTAAATCACAATTTATTAAAGTACTACACACCAGTTAGCCTATTTCTGCGAACGACAAAAAATAGTATAAACAATAAACAAATAGTGTTCCGCTACAAATAAAATTTATATAATACATTGATATTTTTTACGGCATAATCCACACCATATAGACAGTGTGACGCTGTACAAGGAAACAACCGGTCTTGCACGGACTCACTTAAATCCATATAAACTACATGCATTCCAGTCTTTTACTGATTAATTTTTTGAAGAAGTTTATGCATTCCAAAAAACTGGATGTTTAACTACATGCATTTATATTTAAAAAACGTAAATACCAAATTTACTGAGAGGATGACAAATACGTACTTTTAAATTTAAACAGACATGATGTCGCGACCATCTGAAGCGAATTGAGCTCTGTTGGCTCGAGCTCCTCTCTTTATATTCCATTAAGAGGCGTGGCTTTGTACTGGTCACGTGGCGCGATTAGTCCTGCGCACTGTTGATCTGTAGGCGGGGCCTCATTAGGGCACCACGCTACATAAATAGAGCTGCTTCCGCCAACAGAATTTACTTCGCTTCAGAAGGAGACCACGCCACGATGGTGTGGAGGAAGTATTCAAAATTGATGGATGTCTACAATTTTTCGAGAATACCCTTAAAAATCAAGTTCACGTTATCATAGAATAAGTAAAACAAACATTCTAACAACACAATTTTGAAGTTGCCAGTTATTCAATTGGATGTAGGAAAGCTGGAACATTTTTGCAACGAAGAAAAAAGTTCTTATTATCAGAATTTCTATATACAAACAATTATTTAGACGAGATTCAAGTTAACCAAAAATGTCTACGTCCAAAGATGCGCACGCCATCAAAAAACAAAACCGACCTGTCTGGCATGTTTTTGTATCTCCTTCTTTTCAGACATATCAATTTTGGTCTTATACTTCTGCTAAACAGATACATACTGTAAGGCCATAGTATAATGGATTACAATCCGCTATTACTGTTACTGTTAATAGAAGTACAAATTCTCGATTTGTTCGCAGACTTGCGAGTGCACCAGGGGAATTGACAAGTTCCCACAGCGCACTATCTGAACGTTGATTAGAAGCGACCTTGACTGTTTGTTTCGAGTTCCGTTAGTTTGAGCAAGGTCATGAATTGCTGACGGCCTACCGCTCTGTGTACTATGCGATTTCATAATCACACTCGGACGAGCCTGCATTTATGGCTCACGGCAAGGAACGTTTAAGCTAATTATTCCTAATTTGCAACAATTTATTTTAGCACAAATTTTCACAGCTTATGGAGGTGTAATCATGCTTGATAATGTGACACATTTGCAGCGCTGCCGAATACTTTCCATATGATAGCAAAGATTAAATTCATTTGCTAATAGGAGAAAAAAGGAATTATTTTTGAATCTAAATGAATATCGAAGAATAAATAGATGGTGTATACATACCTACATTTTATCTAACTACAATAAATTATCGATCAATGGAATGAACGTAAAATATCGATCCATATAAGTTTTACTTCCTATTGGTAAGGTATCTCCTAAATCTAGAGTGCCGATTGACCAAAAAATTCATTTCCTTCCTTCAGAAATAATCCAATTAAAGTTCTTTTGGTGTGCACATAACGAAATTTTTGATTGGATTGGATTGGGTTCTTCCCTAACAAACTGTTTCTTATGGACTGCTCCATGGAAGGCTATTACCTGTTCATCTATGGGCATTTCTTTGACTTTTCGTTCTTGAGTCACTCCAATAGAACCCTAGATACTAGAAGCCTCATTTTCCAAAATTCGTCCATGGATATTGCTTCTTGCAATAATGAGTTGTTATCAATAACTTTTGAAATTTGTCCTTTGAACGAAATATCTATTGAGAGATATGCTATCGGCAATAATAGAAATGTGCGTTTTCCTTCTTCAATTCATCCTGACTGTAGCCAAATTGAACATTGGCATACTACGTCCTATGAAGAGACTCATTTCCTCTTTCATTCTCCATTCTCAACACCTCGAACATTTGTAAACATAGTAGATAAGTTCAAATTCTGAATTATCTTACTCGTATTATTCAAATTCAGAACTATCTGGAACTAGATCACTTTTTTTGGCTAAGATCGCAAATAAAATTATTGCTATAATAAACTTGACACGCATGTCAGAAGTATATTTTTGTGTTCTAGGTGGAACATCTGCACATAATTTTAAATAGGTAATACAGCATATCCAATTTTCATGCACGATAGATTCATTCATTATCTTCATGGTTTTCATTTTCCGCTGGTAGATAGTCGCTTTTATCTTTTTCTTGTTCCGGAGAAGTTGGATGGATCTATGTTTTCATCATTTTTGTCTGAGAAATAGCTGATTTCGTCAGAAAAACGTCCACTGGCTTCCCATTCATCAGATTTACTTGAGGAAGTAGAATTGAATGTGGTGAGTAGGCATTTTTTTTCTGTTTTAATATAGAACTTGATGGTGTTTTTGGTGGTGTCCTTGTTGAAGCATCTCTTGCACGGCCAAAGAGCAACCCAACAATATAGAAAGTTACAATCTTTCCAGGATTATTTTCCAACCACAAATGTGGCTCGTTGTAGTACTTTGGAATGGCCCAAATACTCTAACGTCCATTGGTTGCATTTCATGAGTGCAGTGAGGTGAATATGGCAAAAGAATGATTCCATTGGCACGACAATATTCAACAGCAGCAAAATTCTAATGGCTACTGTGACCATCTAGCAGAAGAAGTACTTTAATGTTTCTAAAAATGTTCCAGAAATTTTAGAAAATTTTCAGAACTTTGATATCCAGACTTTTTGGAAGAGAAAATCATTTATTCTCTTTCTTTGGGAAAATTATTTCTGATGGAAGAAATTGAAAATTATTTCGGGTGTAATAAATTGTCCTGCTGAATTGGCACAAAATGCAATGGTAACACTTTGCTCCCGTTTGGCATTTGTTAATTCCCTACCTAAAAAAAAAACAAAAAAAATGTGTGGTGCTTATTGGGAACTATTTGAATGTTCCTAGATTTTACTGGGCTCACTAATATCATGACTTCGCATCACCTGTTCTAAAAGTATAAAAAACTTCACCGCGGCTTCTTTATTGAAACCTCTTGCTCATGCAGCTGAGACTGCTTCCTGCTTCTGGGGTTCGGAATGATAGGGGTCGACTCCATCATCATCATTTCTCTCAGCTAATTCATATGCCATTGAACATACGTTTTTCTTTCCATTCTATTCTTTGACGGTATTTTCTATTTCGGCAGGCAATATTGTTACAACTCTACCAAGTGTTTCAACTGCTTCAACATTTACCCCAATAGTTTGGTGCTCCAATTCGATAATCTGCAATATAATTCCTAATATGTATGAAAAAAATATGTTTGCTCCAATCTTGAGATTAATCTGGATACATTTTATGTTTGCTCTAATACTGAGATTAATCTGGATAAATTTCCCAACCGAATAAAATCAGGACTATTGTAATTGCTACAGAAAAATACACACGTTTAGTAATCAAGATACAGAAAAGGTAAAAATAAAAACGGACAAAGTTAGATAACAGGACAGGTTCTTGATAATTTTACAGCTTTATGAAAAAGATAATAATTTAAATTTTTTGAATTGTAACAAGACTAATACTAAACCACTGACTAATTACTCTTTTCACCACTATTATTCATTGCGTGTCACTGTACTAGCCATTGTTCCTTTTCTGTTGTGCTCGGTTTACGTTCCAATATTCTACTGCCTGCAGTGAACCATCTTGGCCATTTTATACCTGCAAATACACCTTCTAGCATAATCTAGATGCTCCTCTAGATTATTCCACAATTCCCTAGTTTTTCTCATTCATTTTCGTACCATTGACGTCATCTCTGGGACAACTGCTCGGCCACCACACTCAGAAACCTGTTATGAGAGGACTAACTACAGAATTCTGTAAAGTGGGTGTAAATTCATCACATAATACTGAAGAATATTGGAAACCACACCACACTTTTCGATTTTATTTGTAAAATAGAAACCTACACACGATATATAGTCCGAGCGGTGGCTGCAAGAACACTCACGTCATCCAGTTAGAGGAATTTATTGCTTTTAGCAAAAATTGACCATTAGTAGATACAAAAAACGTTTGTCGGCCGAGGCATATCCTGGAGCGTAAGTGGCAGGGAGGGTTTATCCTTTGTCCTTTGGACTTAGCTTTTACCTTATTTAGTTTATGAATGAAACCTTTTTCATTTAGTAGAACTCGATTAATAATACAAAAAAAAAGTTGGTCGGCCAATTTATATCTTGGAGGGTACCGCAGTTCGACCAAATACAGGGGTGGATTAAGAGGTCAACGTTTACCCCATTATTCATTAACTAAATGAGATAAAAGTTGAGTCCGAAGGAGGGTAGATAAACCCTCCCTCCCACTTACGCTCCAGGATATGCCTCGGCCGACAAACGTTTTTTGTATTTACTGATGGTCAACTTTTGCTAAAAAGCAGCAAATTCCTCAAACTCGATGACGTGTTCTTGCAGCCGCCGCCCGTATTAATAGGAAACGTTAATTATACGTTACAGAAACAAAAGTTTCAGACTCATTAAAATAGCAATTTTCCTTAAAGGATTGCATTATGATATGACAACCGTCATGGGGATCTCTAAAGATGACTTGGAATTTTAAAACAATTAAAAACAACATATATGAGTTACTATTAATGAATCCAGCATGAAAGTTCTCATTTTATCTAGTTTCACTGTTTACTACTTAAAAGAAATTCTTGTCTAGTAAAAGTAAAAATATAAATAACTTATTTACCTTAACATTGGTATGTGAAAGGATTCTCGATGGCTTTATTTTGATCATAATTGAAATACTGTTTACTTTAATATGGTACCTACACAGATGTGCATTGCAATGTAGATTTGATGTTACTGAAGCAAAACAGATCGTTTCAGAAACGTAAGAATTTAAGGAAGAGGACCCTAAAACTCTTTTATATCAAAAATATTAAAATCAACATTTTTAACAAGTTTCTGAATTAGCTTTTAAAAATTTTCAGTTTTCCCAACAGCTAATTAAGTTTGTACTATCAGAAAAATTTTAGTTATAATTTTTGCTACTGCAACTATATGACATATTTTAAGATATCCTTGTTACAAAAACTTATAAATATTTCCTTCGTCATTTGCAAACTGAAATTGTTTTAGTAAATTCTTTTATTCCTTGTCTGATTTTTTTTTTCGCAGGAGATTAAGGTGAGCTAGTTTAATTATTATTTTTTATCTATACTACAGTATTATTATACAATTTGTAATTGTCTCTAAACAAAATAAATGAATTTGAATATCAATTTGAATTTGAATATACAAATCCTTATTTATTTACACATACATTCACTTGTAAAATGTAAAAGTGGAACGTGACTAAATTTAGGAAAGGATTTACAAATTTTTATGTCACTAAACAAATACGCATTGTAACCAAATAATACAGTTAATACTATTAACAATACTAATGTCCACAGTTTATTGTTTCGTGCTAGATTTTAAGATGTTACAAAACGAAATCTTGTTCGCGTTGAATTTCGTAATGAAGGATATAGGCTAACCTCCATTCTGTGATGTTCTGCATTGTATTTATGAGAGAACTGAACGCTGTTCATGACCCCGTATTAGCCTATAAACAGAAATCAATGACAAAACTGACAGCGTTCTTAAATATAATTGTGTTTGGGATAACGTAATAGCCGTTTTATCATGGGAAGTATTACAGAAAATATGTATCAAGGATGTCTGAGAAACTGTTATTTGAATAAACAGCAAAATAGTAAGGGAATAATGAGTGTATTAGTAGATAAGCAAAGCCGCTCCGGGACCACTTTCGAGGTCGATGGCGTCTGTCCATCCGGAGTGACCATGGAGAGGATGAAGAAGTCTTCGGAGAGGGTCGAGGGTATGTACAAGAAGTAAATCGTCAAAGACCGGAAGGTGGAGGGCGAAGAAGTCTTCGAGGGGGTGGTCTTCGGCGAGGGGGTATACAAGAAGTAATCGTCAATGACCAGAAGGTATTGCATCATCGTTAAAGCGTATTGCGCAATATTACGTAATCTTACGCAATATTGCGCAATATCATCAAGTTCTGAGAATGCCTGCGTTCAAGGTTAGCGACTTGTCGAGACTTGTCTGTAGGCGGCTAGATCAAAGGAGTGATTAATGGCGAGTACGTGACTAAAAGAGCAACATCCAGTTCTGAGAATCGTGCGCGTTCAAGGTTATTGCGCAACATCATCCAGTTCTGAGAATGCCTGCGTTCAAGGCTAGCGACTTGTCGAGACTTGTCTGTAGGCGGCTAGATCAAAGGAGTGATGCCGGTGGTGAGTACGTGACTAAAAGAGCAACATCCAATTCTAAGAATGATGGAACACCTGCGTTCAAGGTTAAAGCGCTCTAGTTTTAGAACAAAGAAGTCTTTGATGAAGAAGAGCTGTCAGATATAAGTGATTAATGCTGGTGGTGAATCATAAGTACGTGACTAAAAGAGTAACATTCAGTTCTAAGATGGAACACTTGCGTTCAAGGTTAAAGCGTTCTCACGGTTTTTGCTGACTCGCAATGAAGTATGGAGGGGAGGGGGAAAGGATATAAAAGTCGGCGTATCGTTATTCTAGGCTTAATAGTTCAGCAGTCTCTACACTTCATAGTTCAGCAGTACAATAGTACCATTGGTGTTTAAGTGTGATTATCGCTATTATAATCTTAATAGTTCAGAAGTTAATAAGTCTGTACACTTCATAGTTCAGCAGTACAATACTTTTTGGTGTTTTAGTGTGCGCTATTAATTACAAAGTGAGTACATTTTTAATCTTTTTTGTTTAAATTTCAAATCATGAATATATAATATTTTTAGATGGCCAATTTACAAGAACTGAATAAAATTGCGCTTTTAGAAACGAAACCACTCGTTAAGGTGTCCGACTTACCAATAAACAGTCCCCAGCCAATATTATCAGCTCAAGTAGTGACCACAAAATTTGGTGATAGCATATTGATTGAACTGGAGGATAATAAGGCTTTTCTGCCGAAGAGGGTGACACCTTTAATGAGAAACAATTTAGCTGATTTCACCGAAGGCAAACACAGCATTATATTTGGAGGCTTGAAGGACGTTAAGAAGCCGTCTATGGGGATAAGCTTTCAATTTGTGAAAAGTAAGGACAATTAAATTCTTTTATTTTCTTAATTTTTTTATAATTTTAATTTTTTTAATTTTTTTAATTTTTTAATTTTTTTATTATTTTTAAATTTTTTATTTTTTTTATTAATTTTAATTTTTTTATTTTTTTTATTTTTTTATAAATTTTTAATTTTTTAATTTTTTTAATTTTTTATCAATTTTAATTTTTTAACTTTTTTTATAAAATTTTGATTTTTTTTATTTTTAATTTTTTTATTTTTTTTATTTTTAAATTTTTTGATTTTTTTAATTTTTTATTTTTTTATTTTTTATTTATTTTTTTTCTAATGTTTGTATGTTTTTTTTAGCTGAATCATTGCAAGACGGCAGCACTACTAATTAAGATAAAAATACGTAGGGAACAGGATCGATATTGAAAAATCTGTATGTATAAATTTTTCTTAAACATTGTGAAGTGCATTTAAATAAATAAAAATGAGTTCATTAGAAATTGCTAGTCTCAGTGATGAAATTGTGGCGAAATTTAAATCAGTCGAGGTAATTTTAGCTCAAAAAAGAAATTTTACACCGCGGGAGAGAGACACCTGGCTTAAGCAACTAAAGCAGCATATTAGGCTTTTTAATAAGGCGATTCGCGATTCAGATTTAGCCGTAGGTACTCTGAGAAAACTACAAACTAATCTCGGTCATCTTAAACGGTTTAAGAAAGTAATTGAACATTTAAATCGTATTGGGGGAAGAGTAGGAGCCGCGCCAGTGAAAGAAAATCGCAGTGATAGGGTGAAATGGGAAGAGATAATTTCAGTTTTTCAGGGTCGAGTACGTACGGGAATAATAATAAATTTAACACACAAAGATGTTACCCAATTTTTAGATGATGCTTTTTACTTATTTAAAAATAGGGTTATGAATGTATTGAAAAAAATGCGTACTCTTAAAGTGAATACCTGTTTCTGTGGTGAATTTCTGAGAAAATCCGGAGATGTTGAAATCGTTGAACGAAAGTACTTCAACACAAAAAATCAAATAGTCGACGCCGGAACGGACTTGTTACATTTTTTCCAAATTAATATTAAAGATGAAATTCTCAATTCCTTATCTGAATTCTCCGAATCCGGATCTGGCTGGGCCCTAGATAAAATTCTTAGCTTGGAAGTTAACATTAATAAGTTCGAAGTGGGGAATGGTACCGGCTCATCCTACATTAGACTGCCGGAAAAAATTTTAAAAAAACAGGCATGTATTAACGTAAAAAATATGAACGACGAAGCATGCTTTGCCTGGAGCATCGTCAGCGGTCTTTATCCTACGGATGTACATTCAGACAGAACCTCTACATATCCTCATTACACTGAAGTGTTAAATTTAAAAGGAATTGAATTTCCTATGAAAATACCATATATTTCTAAATTTGAAAAGAATAATGCTGATATTTCTGTTAATGTGTTTGTCCTGGAGATGGACTCGAAATTAAATTTTTCAGTAGTCCCCGTTCGCTTGACTAAGCAAAAGCGTGAAAAACACGTAAATTTATTATTAATCCAAGATAAATATTATCCAAAAATATCTGAATTTGATCCGGCACCCAAGTCAGATAACGAGGATGAGGAACAAGATGAAAATATTAAATATCATTACGTGTACATCAAAGATTTATCAAGGCTTTTGAATAGTCAAATTTCTAAACATAAACATAAAGTATTTTTCTGTGATAGGTGTCTCAATTATTTCTCTTCGCAGGTTAAATTAGATGGTCATACGGGGGATTGCGAGAAAGTTAACGAATGTAAAATTGAGTTTCCAAAAGAACTGTACGTTAAGTTTAAAAATTTCGTCTATAAGGAAAAGGTTCATTTTGTGATTTACGCGGATTTCGAATCTTTGCTTGAGCCCTTTAACGATGCGGAAGCTGCAAATAAACAATCAGAGTACAGAGATCGCTATGGCGCAGAACCAGCAACGAAAAGTTCTCGCTATCAAAAACACAGAGCATACAGTGCCGGGTACTATTTTAAATGTGACTATAATGACGATTGGTCTTTTTTCAAAAGTAATCGTGGAACAGATTGTATGTCTTGGTTTGTGGACGAGTTGAGCGCCATCGCAAAATTCGTTTCTTCCAAATTGAAAAATATCGAACCCATGAATACGGAAGTTAGTTTACAGGATGCGGTCGGTAAAAAATGTCACATTTGCGAGGTGGCGTTCAATGATAAAGATAAAATCGTTCGTGATCATTGCCACCTCACCGGCGATTTCAGGGGGTTTGCGCATAATAAGTGCAATTTAAATTATAAAAAATCCTTCGTAATTCCAGTGGTGTTCCACAACCTGGGGGGCTATGACGCACATTTCGTAATTAAACAGCTCGCCGAAAGATATCACGTCACTCTGCTACCGGTAAATAAGGAAAAATATATTAGTTTTACGGTATACGATGATGAAACTAACTTAAAATTCAGATTCATAGATTCCTTTAGATTTATGGGATGCTCATTACAAGAGTTAGCTTCCACATTAAAAGCGGAGAATTTCGTAAATCTTAAACGGGAATTTCCGAATTTAGACGAAGAGAAATTGAATTTATTGAAAAAGAAGGGGGTTTTTCCATACGACTACATAGACACAATAGAACGACTTGACGACACCGAATTACCAGACCTGACTAAATTTCACAATAAACTTAACGATGCAGACATTGACGAGGACGAATACAGACATGCTCAAATCGTTTGGACGAAATTTAACTGTCAAAATTTAGGCGAGTACAGCGATCTCTATATGAAAACTGACATCATGCTGTTAACGTGCGTGTTCGAGACTTTTCGCATCACTTGTCACAAGACATACGGTCTGGATCCCGCCCACTATTACACTATTCCGGGCTACACGTGGGACTGTATGCTCAAATATACGGGGTGTAAACTCGAAACACTTCAAGACGTGGATATGCTGATGTTCTTCGAACGTGGTATTCGTGGCGGCGTGAGTCAATGCTGTAATCGGTATGGGGAGGCTAACAATAAGTACTCGGAACAATATGACAATACCAGACCATCAACGTATCTGATTTATTATGATGTAAATAACTTATATGGCTGGGCTATGAATCAACCCCTTCCATATGGCAGCTTCGAATGGACCGATACAAACATTGACGTCACCACGGTACCCGATGATGCCGAAATCGGTTACGTTCTTGATGTGGATCTCGAGTATCCGGATGATCTACACGATTTACACAAAGATTTACCCTTTTGCGCAGAACATCGAACGGCTCCAAATTCCAAATTTTCCAAATTAATGACCACCCTGTACACTAAGCAAAATTATGTTTTACATTACAGAAATTTAAAGCAGGTCTTGCAGCACGGATTGCGTTTAGTTCGCATCCATAAAGTGCTGAAATTCAAACAGTCTACTTGGCTGAAATCGTACATAGAGCTAAACACATCGTTAAGAGCGCAAGCAAAGTCCGAATTTGAGAAAACAAATTACAAACTGATGAACAACGCAGTGTTTGGGAAAACAATGCAGAATGTAAGGAAACACCGTATAGTAAAACTGGTTAGGAAGTGGGAGGGGCGTTACGGGGCGAAAAATTTAATTTCAAGTCCAAATTTTGATAGTAGATCCGTTTTTAGTGATACGCTAATGGCTATCGAACTTAGAAAAAATCGCATTGTATTCGATAAACCCCTATACATAGGAATGGCAATTTTAGATATTTCAAAAACTTGCGTGTATGAATTCCATTACGACTACATGTTAACTAAATTCCCGGTGGAAAATTGTAAACTGTTATACACCGATACAGATAGTTTGGTCTACGAACTTCAGTGTGATGACGTGTACGAAGAGGTCATCAAAAAAGACATTCAAAGATTCGATACCAGCGACTATCCCTCTGATAATCGTTGGGATATCCCGTTAGTGAACAAAAAAATCCCCGGTCTTATGAAGGATGAGAATAACGGCAAATTGATGACTCATTTTATCGGGTTACGCTCCAAACAATATACGTATAAGGTGGCGCAAGGTAAAGTGGTGAAAAAATCCAAAGGCGTAAAGACTAACGTCGTTAAGAGAAAAATTACTTTTGAGGATTATTTACAGTGTTTGGAGAAATTTTTGAAAAATCCTACTCGAGACGTAGGGCTATTGCACAATACTCAGCGTTGTATACAATCTAGATTGCATGATGTGTACAGCATTGAGCAAACGAAAATCTCGTTAAACCCCTTCGATGATAAACGTAAATTACTTTCTGAGACTCATGACACTCTCCCGTGGGGTCATTATTCAATTATTATACCTGATGATAATACCTAAGATTTCAATATCGATCATTTTATGTATTCTTTTTTTATAATATATGTAATCAATGTATAAATGTAATCAATATTATTATATATATGTAATTAATAATTTTTTATTATTACTGTATTTTTCTCTTTTATTACACTGTATTTCAATATATTATGTATTTAAATGTTGACTTGATTTTTATTCCATATACCTAACCTAGAAATAAAAAAACGTATTATTAATATTTCTTTATTCAATCATTTTTTTATAAGAAACATTTTTCTATCTAAATCATTTAGAACTTTATTCAAATTATAAGCTAAGCATTCACGAATACAGTATGTGTGAATGTTACAAGGATATATTTCACTTAATTTTAATAGTACATTATAAGAGGATAATTCATATTGAGATTCACTTAATATGTTATTTGTGACATTTAAAAAGTTATCATAGAACTCTGGAAAACTTAAACTATGCAGCAAATCCATATGAGACGATACGAGTTTGTTAATATTTATAATATCGTATACAGTGTTTCTTGAAAAATAAAATAAACTTGAAACTCCAGCGGCAGACAATTTTAACATCTTGTTCCCGATAAAAGGGGCCTTTATTAGGGCATAACCAGAGAAATGAATTTCTTCCTCCACTTCTTCTTCTTCTTCTTCTTCTCCATCTTTGATCTCATCATTAAAATAATCAGAGGTAAATTGTTGAAGGTAAGTAATAAAATCGTTCCAGTCTTCTCTTATGAAGGAAATATTATCTGGTTTCGTGAATATAGGGTGTGATACGTTCAGCAATATTCTTACAGCAGGAACATAACCTCTTGCAGGAGAAAGTCCAGTAATTATTTTATAATTAGAGTCTTTAACGTAAAACACATTTTCACAAATATATCGTTCTTCAGTAAGTATAGCGTCTTGATAAATATCACTAACTCGATCAATTTCACTCCAATAACCGGAGGAATCTTCAGAGGAAAATGAAGGACTAGCAGCAGCAGGTGATTCCATTACACTCAAAGACTAACAGACAACTAAGCTTTCAAATCATAATCTATCTGTTTATGCATTAGGTAGAGGAAGGGAGGGAGAGTACTAATTTAAAAAGGCCTCCAAGTTTCATAAATGTGTGCTATTCTCTCATAAGATATAATATAAATTCGCACTTCTCATAGGGGTATGACACATTTTCTCATAAGAACGCTTGTAAATCGGCGAACACACATGCAGGTTAAAGAATGTTATCTGAATCAATCCAGCTGTTGTGCGTGGAATCAAAGCCCAGCCATTTCACGTAAGACTTCTCGCCTCGCTTACGTAACACCTTTTCCACGAGGTACACATCGGGTGTTTTCGTTTTTTGCAGCTCCTCTTCGTAGAACCCTCCTCTAATAGGTCTACCTTGCATATCTTCAAGTAAATAGGTTGTAGGATTGGTGATTCGAACCTCGGATATTTTAAATAACTCTGTACTCCAGTTTGGGGTGTATCCTTTGCTAAACACATGCTTACTCTTACTGACTCGCACAATATCTCCAACCTTGTAGCGTCGCGATGCTGCTATCTTTATGTGATTGTAAACTGAACGTAAAATTTGCTTTTCATTCTTCGCGTTCACATCCACCGGCTTTACCCCGATAGTCCTATGTTTTCGGTTATTATACTCTTTAACAATGTGAGGAAGCACCTCTAGCCATCGGTATGAGCCGTTTAAACTGAAATACTTGTATAAGCGCTCCTTTATCGTTCTAATAACACGTTCAACTATGGCGGCTTTCTTAACAGTATATGTGCTGTAGTGGTTAACCTTAAATTGTTTCATCAAGCGTTGAAAGTGTACATTATAAAATTCCGTACCCTGATCTGTATTTAAATGATTACAAGATCTCTTGCTCTCCCTGAAGACGTTCTCCATAGCCTGAGTGACTTCGGGTCCGCTCTTATTTTTTATCGGCTTAACCCATAGAAACTTGGAAAAACAATCAATTACCATCAGAATGTATCTACAATTATTGTTATCCTTGGAGTAGTTCCCCATCTCAGCCAAATCTGCCTGCCACAAGTCATCTATTCCCTTTATGACTATGCGCCTGCGCCGCTTAATATTTCTACGGGCGGGTTTATGTAGCTCATTAACCAATTGAATTTTTTCTTTAGAATTAGACATAACTGATCGATGGCATCAAATTAAATGAATATATATGTTAGACTTTTATAATTTATACTCTTTTGCTCGCTTTTAATTTATTAACCGCCATCTCGACAGTTTTCACTGTGTTAGACAGAGAGGTGAGATTCGCTTGCATTAGAACAATTACTTCATCATTTAATTTTTTTATAGATTTTCTAAGGTCTTGGATGGAGCCTCTCTGTTTATCTAAACGAGTGGAAGTATCCCTTTGGTAATTGTTCGAGTTCGTCGCTAGAGTCGTAGCAATAGCAGTCACATTATCATCCATGTACTTTTTATTGACAGCATCGCCATCTTCAGTGGGCGGTTGAACATTACACAATTTCAATTTTTCCACATCAATGTTTCCATCTTTGGTGAAATTAAAACCTCGACCTTGTGGTAATAGACTGATGTTCTTGCTAACGCCACCTCGTGCTGAACGACCGAACTTATCGAGACTCATTGCGAATATGAAGTGTGTGTAGAGAGCTGTTACATACTAATATATAATTCCTGCTTCTTTCAATTCATTTAAAATAGCCAAGATTTCGTTGTCGTGGGAATCAGTATTTCCTGCCGCCTTGGATGCATTTAAAAGTCTTAGCCTGTCAACTAATTCGTTTATGTCGTCCCAGAAGATGTATTCTACCGGTTTTTCGTTGTAAACCATATTCATACCCTGTCCACTACTACTATGAGGTTGAGTATGTTTTATTTTGGGAGTGCCATCACCACTATTGTTTTTTTTAAATAATGGTTTTATCACTTTGGTATATTTATGTGATCGAGTGCCATTTAATTGACTTGCAGGATCATAATTTCGTTTATGTGCGTTAGAGGTTTCCAGAATTTCCTTGTAATCAGCTAAGTCCTGTTCGCTGTAACCTTGAGGCTTCTTCATAAATAGCAGTTCATATAAGCCTTGTCTTCCAGCAAACATTTTATCGCCGATACTTAAGCCGGCATTAGAACCGATATTTAGTTCCATAGATCCGATGTATAATTTATTCATTTCGTCATTAAATCTCACGCCATAGGTTTCATCGTAATCCTTACTTTTATCATAGAGACCTGTTAAATATTGCTTAGCTAACGTAGGATACTGTTTAGCGGCGGAGGCATCAGGGTCAATCGTACTACTTGAATCTTCAAATATTTCATCATCTTCTTCTTCTTCTTCCACTTCTTCTTTCACTTTTATTTTTTTCTTTATTTCAGATTTAATGGTATTCTCTACTTTTGGAGTCTGCTTCTGCTTGGGTGAATTCTTAACAGCACCGAGTTCTCGTAATGGTTCAATGACCGGTTTCAATAAACGTCTAATTGTATCGTCCTCCTCAGCTCTACCTAATTTTAAAGCCAAGTACTTCCTTCGAATAGAATCTGAAGCTTTTTTTATCTTCTTCTTGAGCGCCAAGTCTTTCGCCAAGTCATAGACCTTCTCCCTAGGTGGTTTATATGCCGCGAGAGTAAATTTTTTAGTAACCTTCATTGTTAAACAGGTAAACAGGTATGTTAAACAGGTAAGCAGGTATTTTAAACAGGTAAACAGCTATTTTAAACAGGTCTGTAAACAGATACAGGGTTTCTCAAAACAGATAACCTGTTTTTCAAAACAGGTCTGTTCAGTTTGAGCGTCTAACTGATAATGCTTGGTGTTATTGAAATCTCATATACTTATATACTGATCAAAGCCTTTTCTATAGCGTCCTTTATGTAATTCAAAATCCTTTACGATAACCAGCACTCCGAATTTATCGTTCCAGCATTCTCTGCATAAATGTTCAAATTGTTCAAAGCTCATATCGGGAGTCACGTGATCGTCAAACACATGACGTAAATTCATTTTATCCTGTTTAAATAATATTAGGCAGTTACAGTTATCTCGAATGAGATGTTTCGGTATATGGGTGTAAGTCTGACAGAGATAGAAACAATCTACAAGCTTATGTCTCCCCATGGAGAAAAAGGCGCGTATCTTGTCTTGCTTGTCACATGCTACGTCATCAAATATAAATATGGAATTCATTTTAGCTTCCGAAGGATCGATGATGTTTTCGTTGGAGGTGTATGGAAAGTAGCCTACGCCTTTTACCTTCTTCAGCACATCTTCCAATAATTTATATTTAGGTTGATACAGGGACTTGGAGTACACGTACACATTCTCAAACCATAGACCGTTAGAGTCGAATAATAGACTTAGTAGAATATTTGTCTTCCCCGCCCCACTAGGTCCACATACGATCGTTCTTAAAGCGCTAGGAAATAACTCACCATGTTTATTAACACATCCTTCTACAGAACGATCAGAAGTTAATAAATCTAAATTCTCCACGGGTAGAGACGTCTTTTGTCTTTGAACGCGCATCATGAACTCTAAACTTTTCACTCTGTACATTCCTATATATAGAAGTTTCGGACTCGTACATCATCAGTTCTAGTTTAGATGACGTCGAGGAAACACGGCAGAGGTGTAGTTAACACTCTTATCAACAAGCTACCTTTCGAACTGCATTTACCTGGTTATCAGTACTGCGGACCCGGCACAAAGTTACGTAAACGTCTAGCTCGAGGGGATCCAGGTGTTAACCCTTTGGATCAAGCGTGCCGTGAACACGATATTGCTTATAGCGAAAACGCGAACTTGGACGACAGACATAAAGCCGATTACATACTGGAACAAAGAGCTTGGGAACGCGTTAAATCTAAAGACGCCAGATTAGGTGAAAAAGCAGCAGCTTGGGCTGTCACAAACGCCATGAAGGTTAAACGTAAATTAGGTATGGGTGTAGCAGGAGGCTGTAATAAACGGAAAGGAAAGAAGAAAATTCCCTTCCGTAAGGCCATCCTATCGAACATTGTGAAAGCGTTGAAAAAGCACGCAAGTCATGATGTGAAAAAGGATATGGCTATCGGTGTTAAAACGGCGCGAATTGCCATCAGGAAAGCAGGTGGAAGGAAGAAAATCACTGTTCCCCGTATTCTACCGCTACCGAAGACCGGAGGCTTCTTACCTCTAATACCGATCTTTGCAGGTCTCTCAGCTCTTGGAGCTCTGTCAGGTGGCGCTGCGGCCATTGCTAAAACTGTTATAGACGCTAAGAATGCTAGGAAAACATTGGAAGAAGCTCACCGCCACAATAGAGCCGTGGAGGATGTGGCTTTGGGTAAAAAAGGTTCCGGACTGTACATGAAACCCTATAAGAAAGGATACGGTTTATATTTGACAAAAAACTACCATTGAAGCTACCCGATAGAGCGCTCTCTGACCTCGACATCTTAAAGTATGCGAAAAAGTTAAAAATTCCCCATTTCAGAGGCGTCTATATGAGAGACTCTTTACCTTCACATACGTCACTTAAAGGAAACGAGAGCGCCATCATTAACTTGGACAGCGTAAAGGGGGCTGGAACTCATTGGGTAGCATATAAGAAAACAGGCGATTCCGTAGTATATTTCGACAGCTTTGGATCTCTGAAACCTCCAATGGAATTAGTTCGATACTTTGGCGGGAAATTTAAAATTAAATATAATCCCGATGCATATCAAACATATAACACGGTAAATTGTGGACATTTATGTTTGCAATTTCTCTATAAAAATAATAAACACGCGTGATGTGTAATCAGTATGTCATCGAACACTTTCCAGTTAAGTGGTCGCAAGTCTGTTCTCTCCGTAGACTTTTATAATCCCATAGAACTAGATCCCCGATACGATTATTCGATAGCGTTGACCGGTCTCGACACCTATAATACGATACCTAACATCGAAGAAGGTGTGAATAACAAGTTTTATTATTGGGAGCTAGGCGGTGATAGAAGTCTCAAAGAAAGCGTCATAACTATACCTACAGGATCTTATGAAATAAGTGACATTGAATCCTATCTGCAAAAGAGATTACTAGTAGGTAGCGGCGTAACATCACAGCAGCAGGCTGACGAATACTTCTCGCTGAAACCTAACAATAATACGCTCAAGTGTGAAATTAAAAGTAAACACGAAATTAACTTTAATCACAAGGATAGCTTGGCCACCCTGTTGGGTTACAGTGCCAGCAGAACATTAAAACCGGATACATTATATGAGTCTGATTTACCTGTTAATATAGTCAGAGTTATAACGATCCACGTGGACTGTAACATTACTGTAGGAGCATATTCCAATAATAGCCCTACACATACGATTTTTGAATGCGGTTTGAATGTTGATCCCGGATACGCTATAAACATTGAACCTAGGAATTTAACTTATCTACCTGTAAACCCCAGCATTCGAGAGATACAGAATATCACTTTGAAAATACTCGATCAAAATTCTGAGCTTGTTAATCTGCGAGGAGAGAAGTTGATTGTGAGGTTAGAACTTAAAAGAACATGAGATTAATATTTAACCGTAGTAAACCTAATATATACGGAGGAAGTTTACATCATCCTCATTCTGTATCTAATCGTACAAGTGCAAGGTCACCACCACCACCACCGTCATCAGAACCTACCAAGTTAACTTATTCAAATTATTTATATTTATTATCTTTGGGTTATCATGTTAGAAGAACTGCAGCTGTTCCAAGACCCCCACTACGACGATTCAATTGAACGAGTCGAAGTTCGAACGTACCATCCGTACGTTAAAGCCTATGGGAATAATGATGAAATTGAAATTGCCATTTATCAGCATGACGCTTTGATTGAAATAGGTGAGGGGGCGCTATCAATCGAGGGAACTTTAAAGAAAAATGCTACTGGTACGGGCACCGTTGAATTCACCAATAACGCGGGCGCCTTTTTATTTGATTCCATAAGTTATGAATTAAATGGCATGGAAATAGATAAAGTACGCGATCCTGGAATTGTGAGCACGATAAAAAGTTATATATGTTATGAAAAAGATGATTTTTCTCATAGCATCGCAGGTTGGAATTATCCTAGCGGTAGCCTGATTACATATGACGCTACAAATTTCACCTTTTTCTTAAGAATACCCTTGAGACATTTACTGGGATTCTTTTACGATTACAGGAGATACGTTTTCGGTAAACAGGTTCTACGTTTGATACGGGCTCGTAGCGATAATAATTGTTTTAAAGTATCTGAAGATGATACAGTTGGCGAACTAACCATCACCAATATTGAATTAAAAGTGAAACATGTGTATTTGAACGATATTCCAAAACTGAATTTTCTAGCTAAAGTTAATGCCGATACGCCAATCATATTAACGTATAGACAATATGAAATTCATGAGATACCCTCCCTAGTGGCAGGTGCTACAAAAGAAATTATAGTTGTTAAAAATGGCACTCAAAGCCCCCAAGCTGCCATCCTTGCTCTACAAACCGATAAGAAAGATGCCAAGACGAAGGACTCTACGCAATTCGATAATATTGATATATTTAATGTGAAATTATTGCTAAACAATGATCGTTACCCTCACGAAGATATGAGGTTGGACTTTAAGGCTAAAAAATACTCTGAGGCCTATCATATGTATACTGATTTTACCAAATCGTTCGCTTCAAATAATAAACCTATGCTAGATTTTGCCGCTTTCAAGAATCACACGCTATTCGTTATAGACTGCTCGAAGAGGAGGGCTCCTGTTAAACCTTCGATTGTAGACATAAAAATGGAAATTGAAAGTTTGACCCCCTTCCCCCCAAATACCAAGGCCTACTGCATTCTCATACACGACCGCGTTTTGGAGTATTTACCTCTCAGTGGAGTTATAAGAAACATTATGTAATGTAGAAATAATTTAGTATGCGAAGAACTATCGAAGAGTAAACATGAAATTGATTGTCGTAGATATTCAAGGCTTTAACCTGCCCGAATTCTATCCTAAGGAAATCTCGTTTGTTAGTGGAGACCAGCATGCCCATTATTTACTTAAGCCTCTCATACCGTACGATTCTTTAAGTTATGACCTGAAGAAGCAAATAAATTACTTGGAATTACATCATCATGGATTGAGGTATAGTGGTGGCTACGTAAGCGATAATGACCTAAATGAAATATTACGTAATCATCTACTTAATGGAGCTACTACTACTGTGTACGTAAAAGGTTATCAGAAAAAAGAATTTCTGGAAAAACGTTTACATGCATTGGGACAAACTGTGCCATCTATCATCAATGTGGAACAGCTGCTTAATGAAGAGGTTCCAAAGTTCACTAAAGATTTACCTTATTGTTTAAATCATTGTAATAATAATAATAAAATATGTAGCTTAAGAAATGTATTTACCCTTTATAATTGGTTATATTCTAGTTTACCTAAATAAATATGTATTTTATTAATGTTTTTTTTTATTCATCCCCTCCCCCCACCTCTTTTGCTATTATCCTCTATGCACAAGCACCAGTTACTCATTATCCAGTTAGACGTTATAAGAGTAAGATGTCATCATCATCATTTAACTTCATGTTAGAAGATCATTTATTTAAATTGCACGAGTTGAAAAAACTAATAAACTTGTATGCAGAGAAACAGCGTATGTTTTCACAGTTTCAAAAATTAAGTGTCATCGCTGGCAGTGGTGTATTCAGCGATAGAAGACGGTGTGGAACATTTTCACGTGCCACAGCAGCAAGAAGAATTGCTCTCTGAAAACAAAATGCAGTCTCCAGTATTTTTATCTTGTGGTCATATCGCTAATTCTATAAACAGTCTTTGTAAAGTTTGCGAGATTCGTAAAAAGTGTAAAGTTTGCTACAAAAATGATTGTGATATGATATTCGTACCGTGTGGACATATTGCGATATGCGCAGACTGTAGTTTTTCTCAGAAAACATGCGTAATATGTCGAATACGTTTACATGCTGCAGTTCGTATAAATAATCCATGAAAAAAAAAAAGAAATGGAAACTGCTGCTGCTAAAAAGAGGGTGAGATTTGACGATAAGATTCAAGTTAGGTACATCATACATTGGTCTTATGCGTACAGAATGTCCAGAAATGGTCAATGTTGGATTGAGGCATCGGTCGATCGTCAAAGATTTCAACGAAGAATTTCCAATTTAATCCCCGTAATTGTGCCAGTACTACTACTTAGAATATCAGACAATAAATAGACATTATTTGAGGATAAATCTCATTAGTGTATCAGCAATCATCATGGCGGCGGCGGCGGCGGCGGTGGTTACATACTTTATTCTTTTACATGCTGTTACATCCTACCCCACTTTTAATGGGACTCAAGAACACGAAGACATAAGCGGCAACAGCGATCCAATTTTACAATTACTATGCTACATTACTCTGTGTATTTCGATTTTATTGTTAAAGTGTATAGTTAGAATTATTATAAGAAAAAAATGTATCATATCGATGAATTAATTATTATTGATTATTAAATATTTTTTTGCCAAATTAACATTTGTTTTATTTATGTGGAGTATGAATTCAGACGTAAAAAAGGATCGTTTATGTTATGAACGTGCTCAATTGCCTTTTATTATTTTGCTGACAGTCTGATTTAAAAAGTAACAGAACTTGCTAGTCTGATACACGTTGGCAAAAAGGGATATTGTTTATTTTTTTAGTGTTTCGTTAATGTGCATTAAAAGATTTTCGTTTTTTCGGCGGAGGGGTTTATGGGTATACGCTTTTATTTAATTGTCATTCAGCTACTGTGAGTCGTGAACATAACTTGATCATGTGCGAGTACCAGTACACCCCGCCCCAGTATCTGGAGGCTTATCTTAGAGAAAAGTGAGTACATTTTAATCTTTTTATTTCTGTGCTTAGTTTTTTTAAATTGGATTTTTTTTTTTTTCATAGTTTCGTAAGCATTGGTTTAGGCGACAGTTCTTCTCCTCCTCCAAACGGTTACGACGACGAACGGGTCTCAACATCTAGTTGTGACAAAAACCCGTTCATGAAATGGCCACACCGATGGGTGTCGTCGTCCCCCCAGATGCAAATATGGTAATTATTATAGAAACATTTTAACATAAATAAATACTGATATTTCTCTTTGTTACAGTTTTACGAATATAAAGTCAGAAATAGAGAGTGAGGAGGAGGAGGATCACGTGATGTCTTCACCGCTCTCATATCACCCGCAGCCCATGACGTCGTTCATGGTGCCTCCACCCCCTATGACATCGCCCATGATGACGCCACCCCCTATGACGTCGTTCATAATGCCTCCACCCGCTATGACGTCGTTCATGGTGCCTCCACCCGCTATGACATCGCCCCTGATGCCTCCACCCGCTATGACATCGCCACCCCCTATGACATCGCCCATGATCCCGCCACCCCCTTCACCATCACCTCCACCACGACTATCACCTCAAATTGTGATGGAGGTGTTGAGATTCTCAGCAGTAAGTAAAGTAAATATAATTTTTATACATACATCATGTATTTTCTTTTGTTACAGAATGAATATGATGTCATCACACCCCTGGAGGAATCTGTCATATATTTTAATTAGTATTTTAATTAGTATTATATTTTTATTTCTATTAATATATTATTTTAAATATGTTGTTCTCTTTTATTTAAAAATCTCTTTACGCCTTTATGCATTCCCAAAAATCGAAAATTTAAAAAAAGATTAAAAAAGATTTTTGAAAAAAAAATAAAAATAAAAAAATTAAAAAATTAAAAAATTAAAAAAATAAAAAAATAAAAAAATTAAAAAATAAAAAAAAATTTTGAAAAAAAAAAAAATTTTGAAAAAAAAATTTGAAAAAAAAAAAAATTTGAAAAAATAAAAACTTTATATTTATTCATTTACATCGCTATCATCTTCGTCATAAATATCAAATTGAATAATATATTTTACAGGTAAATACAGTTTAATTTTAAATAGAAATGTTTTCATGTCGGCTGCAATCATTTCTCTACAAAATCGTTGAATGCTAACGTTCCCCTCGAGAAATTTGTGACACAATTCCAGAGCTCCATTGTACTTCTGAATCTGTTTTTCACATTCTTTATTACGAATTTCATCGTCTTGGATGGACTGGAAATCGTACACATTATCGTGGCGCTCGCTAAATATTAGCGGTGAAATTTCATCACATAAACATTCTACTGCGCTCTGCAAGTCTTCAGCTTTGCTCCAATTCTGTTCACTATAAAACATCCACATTTTTCTGTTTATTATTATTATTATTATTTTATTAGGAGAGAGCACACTGTAATGTAACGAGACAGTTCTAACACTAAATGTTAAAGACTAAGAATTAAAAAAAGACGAGCGCTTTAATCTTGAACGCAGGATGACTCATCGATTATATCCTTTCCCCCTCCCCCCATACTTCATTGCGAGTCAGCAAAAACGGAAACGTGAGAACGCTTTAACCTTGAACGCTAGCGGTCGGGGTCGGAAGCCATTAATCACACACCATCAAAGACTTCTTTGTTCTAGAGCGCTTTAACCTTGAACGCAGGTGTTCCATCATTCTTAGAATTGGATGTTGCTCTTTTAGTCACGTACTCGCCATTAATCACTCCTTTGATCTAACCGCCTACAGACAAGTCTCGACAAGTCGCTAGAGCGCTTTAACTTGAACGCAGGTGCGCCATTCTCAGAACTAAATGATGCAATATTGCGCAATAACCTTGAACGCGCACGTGTGCATATCGATTACGCCACATTAATCACTCCTTTGATCTAGCCGCCTACAGACAAGTCTCGACAAGTCGCTAACCTTGAACGCAGGCATTCTCAGAACTTGATGATATTGCGCAATATTGCGTAAGATTACGTAATATTGCGCAATACGCTTTAACGATGATGCAATACCTTCTGGTCATTGACGATTACTTCTTGTATACCCCCTCGCCGAAGACCACCCCCTCGAAGACTTCTTCGCCCTCCACCTTCCGGTCTTTGACGATTTACTTCTTGTACATACCCTCGACCCTCTCCGAAGACTTCTTCATCCTCTCCATGGTCACTCCGGATGGACAGACGCCATCGACCTCGAAAGTGGTCCCGGAGCGGCTTTGCCTATCTACTTGTATTATTTGGACAAATGACATTGTCCGCTAGATAATGTCACCAATATTGTTATTTGCCATGGTTATTTTTTCAAATTTGTAGATTGAAGTTACAGTTATTTGGTAAACCTCTACGATTCCGAATTGTTTACCAATTATTTTACATTATACTTCAATTGTTATTAATAAACCATTAATTAAAAGATACATTTTTGTGCACGTCCTCATATAAACTTAGACTTTTTTAATCTATAAATATGTAGGTAACCCAAAAACTGGGTCACGAGTAGCGGGTCAAGGCAAAAACTATCTTTCAAATTGGGGTCGTCCTAAAATTATGTCAGGTACAGTATAATTATGAATGCAAAATCTAGAATGATTGACCCCGAATGAGAGGTCGGAAGTTCGCTAAAAAACAAGGAAGCTGGCTGATAATATCGTCCACAGATTTAACTTCACTGAAAGAGAAAGTAATAAGATTCATTGTTGACCTAGAAACACACATCGGGCTGATCGGTAAAAGTGAAAGCTTTTGTTGTGCTTTCCATGTAGCACAGGCAGGGGAAATGTGCTTAAAAAATGACTTAATTCCTTTTAGTGTCGTTCACTAGTGAATTATTGTAGAAATTTGCGTGGGAGAATTGTATTGCAAATCAAATTGCCCTTGCCCCTTGCAGTTAGAAAACGTGTACGTTTTCTCTTTGTGACCTACACACCATAAAGAGATGTAGAATTAATGATAAATGATCTTTATTAGTTGCCATTTGCATATAAACAATTGGGTTATGTTTAGTTTCACTCTGGGATATCTTTCGACTTATTGGAGCTGAATTGTTAAACAAAAATAAAAATAGCTGAAGTACCTACTTTGTTTATTTTGCAAAATCCTGAAATCTTAATAATTAATTCTTATAAGGAAGTATATTATTGTTTTATATCAGACATAGTTGTGGAATTAAATTAATACAGTGAATAATAACAAAACATATTATAACGTATTTGAATTAGTAGTTCACTTAATTTACAGGCAAATAAATCTGACAATAAATATTTTAATAATAACAATATTTACATTAATCTTGTTAATTTTAATATTGTTGATTTGGAAATTTCACTATCAATTGTATTAGACCATAAAATTAAAATTTAATGCACGATCGCTAAAAATCGTTCAACTATTCATATCCTTATTACATTGTTGATCTTCTGAAGGCTTCAACGTTCAAAACTTCTTTCAAGGCTTATAATTTCTTAACATTTGCAGTTATTATAAATCCTTCAGTATAGTAATACGAGTATAATGACTAAACCTTCACTTACTTTCAACCCAGTTTCCTTTGTTCTGAACTAAAAAATTATATTTTTATAGCCTCAAATTAGCAAGAATTTTTTACGATGTAGCTCTAACATGATAATAAAGTGTATTAAGCACGCTCTCATACATATACCGACAACCATTCATGTATTTAATTGTGATGAGTATTTAGACTTCATACGGTCATAAATGGTGCATTTCTACTGCTATTATCTACATATTAAGGCTAAATTTTACTACCTCAGATATGGGAACCAAATCCTGGGTTTGTTTCAGCAAAGAGAAAACAGTAAGGCGTTGGGCAGGAGTAATCATATTAATTAAGTACAAAAGATAATCAAGGAAGTTCATTTAACAAGTCGATTACCAGACAGCAAGCTAAATGAGTCTGGCCGAATAAACACATAGTCCATTTTCTAAACGCTAAAAATTCTCCAAAGTTCTAACCTATTTTGATCTTTTTTTTTCAAGATTCAAAAAAAATTTATAGAAAAGTACATATCAAAAATCAAGACAAATCTAGCACAGGGTGCAACAGACAATTGCCTTATGGTTAGAATTATGATATGGAGGAACTACAAAAATCGATAAATCAGTATCATAAGAAACAGACAAGATTTAACAGTTTTCACTTCAAAGATTGTCATTGGTTCCAGAATCATTTTTCTAGTAAAATATCCTTCTCTTTTGTGTGTTTGCTTTTCATTAGTATCAATCAAGTAGAATCGAATTGAATCAAATCAAATCATCTTTATTTCTTACTCTTTCTCTCACATTATGTTACAATAATTTATGGAGCGAAGTGGTCAAAGGTAAGTCCTAGTATCTTAGCTGATTCACCTAAATGAACATTCGGGTTATTTATTAACAGATTATTATCATTACTGTCATTATGATGTGAAAATAACGTTAATACTGTTTTATCTTTATTCACGTTTACCAGATTTTTCTCTGATATTACTTTTTCGTAAACTAATTGTAGGGTGTTTAGTTTAGTCTTGATGTTATGTCCTAAAGTATCAACATATTTGTGTCACCACTAAATGCTAGGTCATTTGCAAAATTGAGATAAAACCATTGTCCAAAATTTGAGCCTTGCGGAACTCCTCTACTTAATACACAACTATTACTTTTAGTGCCTATTTGATTATTGGTTGGTTCTAGAGCTTTGGTAGTTATTATCAATCTTAAAGAGGACAAAATTTGGAACTAATTTCAGTATTGCAACTTTTCTTCAAACCCAATAACAAGTGCCAGGAAAATGGGATCAATTTAATTTAAAAATTTTGTTGTGATTTGTTTGACTTAAAATGGAAAGGAGTGATTCGTACAATAAATTGTAGTGTCTGCCCTTTCCCTTGTTGAGGACATATTGTCATGTATTTTAAGCCATAAAACAAATTAAAACCCGATTATTAAATACATAAAACTAAAATCAAACTCAGGATAAAATAAAATAATCTTCACAATAAAACAAATAATGAGAAACTTACGTATGCTATACTCAATAGGCAAATACAAGTTAAAAAAAAAAAGGATATCATGTCAGAGAACCATCTTCCTAAATCTGTAGAACACTGTAGCTGTAGAACACCTGTTGATGCAAAAGAGGTTATCGAGCCACACGTAAACAAAGGGTCAGCTACGCTAAAGCAAATCAAACGTAAACAAATTAAAAACGTAAATAAAGTAAATGCATTGTATTATGTTTCTTTAAAATAATCATTAACAGAACGGCTGTTAGTTACATGCTTGAAACAAAGTTTGAACGACTTTCAACACAGCAGTTAAACAAAGATTTTATTTCTGTAAATTTCTTTTAAAATGCAAGTAAATAGTGTAAGACTTACTTGTAAAACCTCCAGTCTAGTCAAGTGACTAGACACAATATAAATTAGATCCCAAGAAGTATTGTGTAGTGATATTCGAAAGGTTCAGTGATGTTTCGTCGAAGTGAACGGCAGGTCAAAATTTCATCTCACGTAATATAAACAAATGGGTATCCACAGATTCGTCATAAAATGGGGATGCTGAAAATAACATAGTTTCATAGGAAAGTTAAAAAAGGCAAAAATACAAACCATAATAACAGATAGGAATCAAGATATCCTTGGTTTGGCAAATTTTCTGCATGTTCCTTAGAAACGAAAACAAAATTGAGTTGTTATTGGGCTGTGAAAGAAGCAAACCCTCGTCCAGATCGCTCCTGAAATATATTGATAAAATTAATAAATAAATTGAAAATTTAAGCACTCAGAACTTCCCAAGAGTGAGTCAAGGGAAAATACGAAAAAGTAACAGAAGCGCAACTCCAATTTATAAGGAATTAAGGTAAAATTCATCCTAATTAATAAGCACCCACCTGATTGATCGAATTCCAAAATTGCATCCAAGGCCTATTTGGTTTAAACAAATCCAGTAAACGGTGCTAGAAATTCTAGAACAATCAGCCATCATATCTGCACCACAACACAAGTGTCAAAAGCAGGACTGCCAATTTCGCGCAGTTAAAAGATTCTGTAACCAGAGAGTGTAAACTTACTCTGAACTGAATTTTTAAAACTTTAAGTTTATTTAATTTTGTTAACATTCAACAGGACACAGTCCTTAATTTGTCATAGTTTAAATTAGTTTTTAATTATCGCAGGGACTTAGATATAAGAAACGTTCATTATTTTTGATCAATTGATAATTGCAATAAAACCTTATATTTTGAGTGCCATCTATGTTTAATTGTAATAACCAAAGCATTTAAATTCATCTCATCTGGATATCTAAAATACAGCGGACTCAGAGACATCTAGCTGTCAAATAGTAGAGTGACATTCATTCTGATAAAGATCTCTAACTTTTCCAAGTCCATAGAAATCTTAATAAATAAATTAGCACGAATTTCAAATAACCTTTATTTCAAAATAGCATAACAGCAGATTTATAGGTAAGGTATTTCTTCGATGGTAGAAGGGAACCCCCAAAGACCCTGAAAGGTAAAAGAGTAATTATCGCAAACCTACAGTAAGTTTCACGTTAAATAATCATAAAATCATGCGCACTGTCGCTTATTAATAAAACATGAAAATAATTCTGCCCAGTGGCGGACTGATCGTATGCCATAAAGTCGATAATTCAAAAACTATATACAAGAACTAAAAAAAATACTTGTTTTGAACAAACTATTTACAACTACTATAGAAAATAATATTAAGCTAAATATCAAAAATACTACAGCATGCATTAAAATATAAGAATTAATAACTAAACGTGCAAATAAAAAAAAATTAAAATTTAAACTTAAACCTTAAAAACAAATTAATTAAATTAAAAATAAAAGTCAAAAATAACAAAATTCCCTAAAAATCTCCATATCGCAACATTTATATTGGCGTGGGGCCCGAAAGAACGAAAAACAATAAAATTAAATTAAAAATATAAATCAAATAAATCCCCCCATATCATAACAATTCAAATTGGCGCCCAACGTGGGGCAAAGAAAGCCACAGAAAATTAAAAATAATAAAAATATAAAAAATGTTCTCCTACATAACATAATAATATCTACTAATAAAGTCCTGCTTCTAAACGCATTTGATGTAATAAAATGAAGTTTATATAATTATTTTCATTGAAATGGCACGTGGGTGCAAATCAAAGCTCGTGTTTTTTTATTGTGAAGCGACTGGACTTTTTTTATAATCTCATTGTGTTAATTAAATTTTAAACAATTTTAAATTTTACAAATAATAGAATGGGCATGCGACTTTCTATGTCAAGAACAAATTTACCGCAAATGTTAAATGTTAATTAACTTTTAATTAACTTTCATTTAATCTATTTTACCTAAATAAACCTGTAGTAGAGAAGGCAGGAAATATATTCATAAAATGGTATTTTTACACAAAAACTGATAACTTAACTCATTTCAATTGAAGCAAATTATTACAAGAAAATTTATAAAAATATCACATGCCTATTAGAGAAATTCGTTGATTAATCCTTATGCTAATTACACTCGCCTCTTAATTCTCAAATAAAAATTTAGGTACCGCTCTTCTATTATTGTATGCCACACTCCACACTGTATTAAATTTTTTTCAACAGTATATTTCTAACTCATACAAAAAAATGTATTTGTTTTGTTCTTAGACGTTAAGAAATAAATAAAATTAATAGGATTCAAACTAAATTCTGTGATATAAATTATACCCTTTTAGTTCTTGGTCAGGATTTTATTGGTATTAATATTTTTAAAGGAAATAACTGCAATCATCGACGTATTTTACGATCGACAGTAAAATATTAATTAAAATTAATAGAATGAGGTCGCATTGCAGAAACCTATTTTGGTTTGTCCTAAATCGCCAGATTCGCTGATCAACTTGGTATATTAGCTATACGAGTAGTAGTATAGTTATTTCTTTAAACTCAGGAATTTTCAATTTTAATTTTTTTGGCCTAAATATTTTAGAAGTTGACCCCATGTTTAAAACAAATAAAATATTCGAGACAGATATTTGTATCTGTATCTTTTTGGTTTTTGATAAACAAGGTAATCGACTGCTGGATATTCCTCATATTATGAGAACGTAAAACTGAAGACGCTGAACATTACATCTGGTGTCACAATCTCCTCTTCTTTAATTTTAATTTTTGAAAAGAAATAATGATAATTAATAAAGTCCATGATAATTACCTAACAATAAATTTTTTTGATTTTTTTAAATGTGGAAAAATTAAATGTTACAAACCTTACGTTTTCTTTTTATGCATTTCCATTACACGAAACTGTGCAGATACAAATCCTGTGACTAATATTGGATTGATAGGAGCTCCCGCTAGATTTATTAAATCTTGAGCTTCGTCTTTCATTCATTATATTTCGTGAATGAAAACATAACGGAGGGCAAAATAAGAAGCCATTTCACGTGATAGCAAAGTATATTGGATCTCCAATTTACTACTCATCAACGTGGTTGACTAAGGAGAAGAATTTTTTCAGTTATTAATTCAAATAGTTTCAGTTTTTCTGAAAATAAGAATTATTTACGTATTTTGCCAAAAGTATCTCGCGTTATAGCAAACAGGAAGATGTATCACTTTTGTGTTAAAGCATCACGCTTATAGGTCCCCAGCTCATTAACGGCTTCACGTCTCGTGAACATTTCGTATTCCGTCGAGAATGTAGGGCGATAATAAGTCGGGATCTGGGACGTATTAGCTAATTAGTATATTGGAGTAATTGAGAATACTTAATATGAAATCGATTTTCATAAAGAAAACAAACCATTGGCAATTTATGAATTAGTCTCACAGCAGTGAAGACGATGAAATTCATTCACCGTTATTTCAGAGTGACGTTAAGTTATTTAATTTTTTACATATTTGTATAATTTCAATGTTTGATTTACTTACTATACAATTGGAATTGCGGATTGGAGTAAAATCGTACATAGGGAAAATCTCATAAAAACTTTATTTAAATATCTTGAAATTGAAAATGGGCGGATTTAAAAAAAACTAATACATCATAAATTTTGACATAATATAATTAGACCAATAATTACACATTTCCAATTAAAGCCTGATGCGACATTGCACCTTGAAGTAGGAGGCTGCTACGTGGCCAGGACTACCTATGTCCTAATTTTAAGATGAAAATATAATTGTTACATTAATACTTACAGTCCCTGTAAAATCAAGAGCAATATTAACTTAACCGATATAATGAAGAAAAGTGTGCTAATTAGTTTAAATTCTCTGAACCTTTTATGTTCAGAAGTCTTAGAAAATCTTTGAGGTTAATTCATATTAGATGATGAAATAAGCAACACATATTATCTATAAACAGTATATTAAAAGAGGGCTTCTCAGGTTCTTGATTCTTGATAAATGGATTAAATCTTATAAGCGTTGTTGTTCCAACCGAGGTGATTTATTTGAGTATAATATAGAGTAATATCTTTTATCTGAAGTACGAATTGTAAAAAAGTCTTTCAGATGTTTTCTCCTCCTTATGGCAATATCTACATATAGATTTTTTTAATTTAACGTGGATCGTCTTCCTGATGAGCCGAAATAAAGGCGAAAGAACATGTACATCTTCTTGGGGACATCGCTTTTTAATTGGTGACCATAATGAATGAATTTTGTGGTAAGTTAAAAAAAAAAAAATATTTTCGACCCTACGAAATCGAAAGAATTTTGGAAAACCGTTTCTCGGTTAATACTAGATAACTTAAAATCTTAACTTATATTGATCAAAAAAATTTCATAGATGTATAGTTTATATTGTGTTTATACGTTGCTTGTGGTTAGCAATATCAGGGATCCCAAACTATTTCTCTTTCTGGCATAATTGTTAAGTTCAATACATTTTATGAACAATACCTACCTTAAAAATTCTAGATGATTCACCTACATAATATTTACTTACTCTCACGAAGTAATTTATGACAAAAATTAAACCAAAAAATACGTGTGAAGTAAGTTACGCCCATACCTACACTGTTTATTTTTCGGCAGTAAATACAATATTGCTTTATACTACCAAAACTTTCTATTACAAATACCTATTTTACCATAAAACTAGTTTGTGTACCTTAAAAAACAATTTTGTCATAGTACCTTCCTAAAATTATGTTAAGGCTAGTCAAATATAATAATTATATTAGGTACCGACCTACCTATTCAAATATTTCAAAAGTTGTTAGGAAATTCTGTTTACTTTGTAACATTTGTTTGCTCGGTCTTATTTTAAAAGAAACCACCAAATATCTTATGTGATGTTTTTTTATTTGTGTGTGGCAGATTCAGTAAATCTTCGTAAAATATTAATTACATAAATAAATATTTGTCAGCATATTTAATGTACACAATTAACTATTTATGAACCGCGTTACAAAATGCAGTTACCTAGTTATCTACTTTTTGGATTTGTCATGCAGTTCGCCAAATTTGCATTTAATTAGCATGTCTGTCAGAATGCTTTGTCTTTTAATAGATAAAACAAACGATTATAAAAAGATATTATATTATACCTAAATGAATTACGTATAATGTTGCTAATATTTTAACAAATTTTTTTTAAGATTACCAAAAATACATAAGGCAAACATTCCTTTAAGACCAATTGTTGGTTCTATTAATTCTCCGTGTCATAACTTGGCAAAATTCTTACTAAAAATTATTAATCCGCTTTCTGGAAATACCAATTCATATATAAAAAATAGTAAGCATTTTCTAAAAAAACTTTATGAAAATAATATTCATGATACACATCTGATGGTTAGTTTTGACGTAGTTAGCCTTTTTACAAATGTCCCTGTGGACAAAACTTTGAAAATAATTAGAGACAAATTAATAAACGACAATAATTTGGCAAACAGGACTAAATTTAGCGTAAATAGTATAATGGAACTGTAAACGTTATCAATAAATACAACCTATTTCCAATTAAAAAATGATTTTTATCTACAAGATTTCGGGATGGCAATGGGTTCCCCTTTGTCACCAATACTAAGTAATATATTTATGGAGGATTTTGAAAACAGATATGTTGAAAATAATATTCATAAACCGGTAACTTGGTGGAGATATGTTGACGATATTTTTGCAATTTGGCCTCATGGAATAGATTTATTAAACAATTTTTTGGAAAATATTAATAATACAGAACCATCTATCAAATTCACTCTAGAAATAGAAAATAATAATGAATTACCATTTTTAGATGTTTTAATTAAAAAAGTCAATAATAATAATTTTCAAACTAGCGTTTACCGAAAAAAGACTCATACTAACAGATATTTAAATTTTAACTCAAACCAGTCTTTGGACGTTAAAAGAGGTGTTATAAAATGTGTGTATGATAGGGCAAAAATAATTTCTTCTAATGATGAAATATTCAAACATGAAGGGCAATTTGTCAGGGAAATTTTAATTAATAATGAATACCCGAAAGAATTTGTTGATAAGACTTTCATGAACATTGAAAATAGAGTTAACAATCCGGTGCAACCAAAACCAGAATATCATTATTCGACATTAATTCCATATATGAAAGGTTTATCTGAGAAATTACGTCGTGTCGGTAAAAAATTTGGCGTTAGGACAATTTTTCAAACAAATAATACTTTAAGATTCATATTAACAAAAACGAAACCATTAAATCCTGAACAAAATTCAAAAAATTGTATATACAGTATCCCGTGCGAGTGTAATAAACATTATGTGGGTGAATCATCTAGACCACTTAATGTACGATTGGGCGAGCACAAAAGTTATATTAGAAAAGGTGATTTTGAAAAATCTAAAATTTGTGAACATGCTTGGGAAAACGATCACAGGATAAAATGGGGTTCAACAAAAATTTTGACCAAAGAAGCAGACAACAAAAAAAGAAAAATCAAAGAATCTGCAATAATTTTACTTAATGAAGATAAATGCGTATCGAATTGTTCGGTAGAATTTTGTTCAACTTGGTTACCTATGTTGAGAGAAGAACTCAATAAAATTAATATTATTTAGTATATTTTTCAACATTTCTATGGTAAGTATCTATGGGAATGATATAAACAATTTTTATTTTATGCCGTGTTATTCTACACGTTACATAAAAATCTAAAGCCTAAACTTTGAAAAAGGAAACGAATATAGTTTCCGAAACGTCAGCGCAGTATTTTTGTATTAATTTAATTCCTATTACACCCTATAACTGATCCTCTGACATTACGTCAAAGGCGTAGAGGTTATTTCCCACTTTTAAACTGCTAATTTGAATATTTTTTAGATAAATCAACTTTTTTGGAGAGGAATTTCAAAAAACGTGATAATAAATCCCAAAAAAGAAAAGCAAGAGAAAGAATTTATGAAATGCCATAATTAACATTTAACGCGATCAATCTAAATGACCAGAAGTGACTCTTAAAACAATATTAGAGAATGCCTTCAATTAAGGTTATATTTACCACGAGTCTGACCAAAAACTTAAAATTATGTTAACTTTTGCCGGAATAACCTTGATATCCTTATAATGAAAATCACTTGAGTTTTGCATTATTTCCGATTCATGGACACGCCACCTTAATATATAATCGTCAACTATCTAGCCTCGTATCTGACCTTTGCTGAAGTGTATTCTCACCCAACATAAAATTGTCGAAATTCTAGTTCGTCTCTTTGTTTGATAGCACTAAATACGACCTCCTTGATTCTACTGTAAGAGGTTACAGGGTTTTAACTATTTCTCGTGCCAAGGTCTAAGTAAGTTTAGAATTGTAATATTAATTTCTTAAATACATATTAGGGACCTATGAGTATTCCAAATCTCAGAATCTCAATTTTCAGAAGTAGCTATGGGCTTTCTGTTCCTATTTCCCATCTTAAGAGCAACGTTGGACAAGTATTGAATTTTGCCACTTAACTTGAAATAAACTTTCCAGTATAATACATATTAACTATACATCGTTTTTTATACATAACTAAATTATAATCATTTTCTGTGGAAATTATTCTACTACTACTAGCATTTAAAAAATTAGCGAAACATAAGGAACAAGAAAAGAGCTCAAGAGCAATACAAGTTAAATACCATATGATTCAGTTAGTGCATTCTGTTGTTAGTAGTGCGATAAGTATGACCAAGGTGACTAGTAAATCTGTTGTTTATGTGTGATATGAGCAAGGGTAAAACTAATCGGAAATTTTCCAAGGAGAATAGACCACGACAATTCTATAATAAATACATGCTTACATGCACCCACTGTGCCTAAATTGCATCGATAAATTGTAACCAAGTAATTCTGTTGATAAATATGAGAATTTTACCAATACGAAGAATGCTCATCTGCAAAAACAGATCCGAACAAAAATGAAGGTTACATAATATAAACATTCCTAACTCCAAAAATTTTGCTAAATCAGTTCATTCCATCTAAAATTCCTTGAATATGTCCAAGGGCAGAATATCAAAAGTTATAAAACCGTTGCTTATCTTTTAAATTCTTTGGCGGAAAGAATTATAAACAAACACGATATAATACAAGTCCCTGACATTATCGGTTATTTCAGATTATTAAATTTCCGTGTATATAATTATAATTAATTACTATTGTTGCGGAATATAAATTATATTCTATTATTAAGGATATTCTGTTAAGGCTGAAACGACTAGGTACTAGGATTCAATTAAATGGAAGAAATTAAGCAATTAGATAGTGTAACATTTAACTCTGCAATTTATATTATATAAGGAAATTTTAACATATCTTACACTCCCCATCTAGAATAATATTTACATAATCAATTGCAGGAATGCGATATGTTGCGGAGATAAAAGTTTTGTATAGCAAGTCATGCTTACCTGCAAGATAATTACGTTATTGCAATAGCTATGGTCAATGACAAATTTAAAAAAAATATACAAAATATAAACAAAAAGAAATAGTTTATATGCAAGGCCACGGTTAAATTCTGTATTCATCTCGCAGGGTTTGTAACAAAACGACGAAGCTTTGGTCCTGCTATAAACATAGCTATAATATATGTGTAATTATTAAAATTAATAAAAGGGAATAAGGTTGTCCATGCCCACCTATTGTTTTATCGTTTATTATCCTTGCATGAAAAGTACTAAGGTTAGTTGAACATCCATAAAAATATTAAGTAACCAAGGGAACAATATGTATCCTTGCCTAGCACCTTGCTTTTACTAAACTACTCGTTAATCTTATTTCCTTGTTATACTGGGTATTCGTAATAGTCATTCTCTGAATTTAATATTTAAATAGTTAAAATAAAATGCGAAAGAAAAACAAATATAGTTATGTAAAAAACAGTTGCCGTACTGATGGTACACTATGCTGAAACTTGTTTCTGATCCAAAGGGGCCAGAAACAATAAAGGAGTGTGAAAAATGGGAACCTGAGGATGTTACAGCATCAGCTATGGATTATGCTCAAATTACCCTTACTTATTGCACA
Source organism: Rhagium mordax (assembly GCA_963680705.1). Taxonomy (NCBI): domain Eukaryota; kingdom Metazoa; phylum Arthropoda; class Insecta; order Coleoptera; family Cerambycidae; genus Rhagium; species Rhagium mordax. The sequence goes on from OY796661.1 coordinate 69,477,914, forward strand.
AGGGGAAAAAATGAGCTCTAATGAATCTATTGCTCAACATATAGCAATAGTGGAAAATTTAGGTAGACAAATACAAGAACGTGGTGATACCATTGGCACCGCCCCAATAATCACAAAAATATTAAGTAGTCTTCCCTCTCAATTTAAAATCTTCAAACAAGCCTGGCCGTCACTCGAAGCTAAACAAACGGTAGAAAACTTAACTGCTCTTCTAGATGGAGAGACATGTCTAGAGGGAAGTGAAGATTCTGAATCAGCCCTGTCAGTTACATCGCAAGATAAAAACAAACAAAAATCCAACTACAGGAAGTACAAATCAAAGCTAATTTGTCACATTTGTCGTATGAATGGTCATTTCGCAAGGGAGTGCCCGAAAAAGTCGTTCAGTCATCAGAAAAATGTATCACTGTTTTTAATGTAAATACCAAGTCGTCATGGATATGTTCCAAGGTGATTCCTAGATTATGGATATGGATAGTGGTGCGTCCGGTCATATGACTAATTGTAGAGGTTGAAGAGAAAATGAAAACTATATGACCTTAGGTATCAATGTGCCTGAAATTCTTCATGAGGAAAGGGTAGCGTGAAGAAACCAATTTATATAAAATGTTGTTCAAAATTGTTATTCCAGAGGAAGCAAATGCGATAAATTGCAAGATTAACCCTAAATTTAGCATTAACATGATCATATCAATGTTAAAACTTTGCATGAAATGAAAAGTATTTAAGTACGACGTATAAACTATGTCTACTATACGAGTGAATGAGGAAAGATGGTGAAATTGTAAATGTAGAACCTGAGGCCTCACCAAATCTTGACGAAGATGTAGATGGTGAACCTAGTAATAATGAATCAGAAGCTCCGCCAAATGAAAACGAGATACAATCTGAACAAACTAGACAGCTATGCTCACGTGCAAATTTAAGACTGCCAAGAAGATTCGAAGAATTAAACTATGTTCAATTAAGTGTCCCCGAAACCTTCGAGCAGGCGATGAAAATTGATGATGCAAATAATTGGAAGATCGCCATAAAGAAAGAGATCAATGCTCTTGAAAGAACTGATACGTGGAAAGAAGAAAAGCTGCCACCAAGAGCAACGCACCTTAAGATCACAATGGGTGTTTAGAGTCAACGCAGCCCTAGAGGTCAAGTATTGAGGTATGAAGCTCGGCTGTGTGCAAAATGTTTTGCGCAAATAGAAGGTATAGAGACTATGGACAGATTTATGCACCAACAATAAGGTATGACTCAATACGATTACTCCTAGCAATTATTGTAAAACATAATTTAGTGGCAAGTTGGATGATATGAAACCGTCAAGTGTTCTTCCATATATGGTTTGTAAACTAAACAAGTCCTGGTATGGATTAAAACAAGGCTCCTCGTTGTTGGGACAAAACCTTTATCAATTTCTTAGTGAATTTTGAATTCGTTCATAGTACCTACCGATGACAACTGTGTTTATGCAGGAAATTTTGAAAATACCAGAATTTTGCTAGTAATATTTGTAGATGATGACCTCATTATATCTAAAGAAGCCTTAAAAGAGAGAATCGAAATCACTGCAAGCAATCCGGAGCATTTTATTGGAATGGAAATTGTACGTGATGCTATAAATGGATCAATTTTCATTCATCAATCCGTTTATAATCTCCTAATCTGTAACAGAAGTCAAAGTATCAAGTTCTTTGGTATAAATTAACAATAGAATCTGTCTGCTTCTTTGGTCAAAATTTTTGCTGAATCCCATTTTATCCTGTGATCGTTATCCCAAGCATGTACATGAATTTTAGATTTTTCTATATCACCCTTTCTAATATAACTTTTGTGCTCACCCAATCGTACATTAAGTAGTCTAGATGATTCACCCTCATAATGTTTATTACTCTCGCACAGGATACTGTAAATATAGTTTTTTGAATTTTGTTCAGGATTTAATGGTTTCGTTTTTGTTAATATTGGATCTGAAAGTATTATTTGTTTAAAAAATTGTCCTAACGCCAAATTTGTTACCGACACGCCGTAATTCTCAGATAAACCTTTTATATATGGAATTAATGTCGAATAATGATATTCTGCATTGAATGAGACCAGACGCATATTTTTTGGACCACCCATTCCCATACTAGTGCTCATAACAGTTGGACAAATTTTTCATATTTATGAAAACTTCTGCTTTTTGGTAATATCATCTAAATTCTAAACTAACCCATCTATCAATAAAGTGGTCCATACAAAAGTTTTATGGAATAAATTCTGCGGTCGATGAGATCAAAAGTGAATTTTTTTGTACCACTCGTTTCCGTAAAATTCCACCTTAAAGTTTGACCAAGTCACATTGATGAATGAGGTAAACCTGGAAGGAGAAGCTTTTGTCATCGATAGTGGATTTCTTCTCCACCGGGTTGTGTGGAATAATGGTGAAGCATTCCAATTAATCCTAACCAACTACGTTGACCACCTAAAAAGTCACTACAACCGAAGTGCGACAAGTGTGGTGTTTGACGGCTACCCAGAAGACCTGCCCATCAAGAGCATCAAATCTGCTGCCTCCGCCCAAGTAAAAGACACACTATTCCTGAGGTCATCTTTACCGAGTTAATAGTGGTGACCATGACTCAGGAGCAATTCCTTTCCAACGACAGAAATAAAGCACGTCATATTAGCTTGCTTACTGAGAGGCTGGAAGGTGAAGGCCTTTCAGTAAAGCAAGCTAATGAAGACACAGACCACCTGATTGTTGCCAAGGCCCTTGAGGTATCACAGGAGCATGAGAAGGTTGTGGTAGTTGGTGATGATACGGACCTCCTCATCATGCTCAATGCCCTAGCCACACCATCAGCAAACATATATTTCTCAAAACCTGGAAGAGGAACGACCCCGTCAAAAGTATTTGGTCCCAACAGCTTCAAACTGGCAGACATCAGAAGGCCACTCATATTTCTCCACGCCAGAAGAGGATGTCACACAACTTCAGCACTCTTCAGGCAGGGTAAGAAGAAGGTGGTCAAGCTGTTAGTCGAAAATAAATGTCTTCTCGAAGAAATTAAACCTTTCTTCGAGCAGAACACTCAAGCTGAAACTATTGCCGAAGCTGGCCTACGATTTTTAACAACCCTTTACGGAGGTAGGGCAGGAGATACTTTAGATAAATTGCGTTTCGACCTGTTTTCCAAAACCCTAGTGAAATCCAAATTCAACCTGGCATCCCTGCCACCAACATTCGAAGCAGTCCGCCAACATTGCTTGTGAACTTTCCTACAAGTGCAAATGTGGTTAGGGCACCAGATGGATCCCTTCCTCTGGGGATGGCAGGCTTCAAAGTTTGGTCTTGATCCCGTTCCTACCTCCAAGGAACCAGCTCCACAGTCTCTTCTCTCCACAACTTTCTGCAAATGCAACAAAGAGTGTGCAGGTGGTTGTGGGTGTCGGAAGGCTGGGATTAATTGCTCATTGATTTGTGCTATTACCAAAATATTCTTTTGTTTTATAATCAACCTACTTAATTGCTAAAATTAATGTTGTTTTCTGAGATTAAGAAGTGAAGATTTCCATGCAACTTTTTTGGTTCTTTATCGATAAATATATAATATTTTACATAGTTTTAGTTTTTTATTTCTTGACCGTTGAAATTCAAATGCTTATGGTATATTTCTTGGGCATATCGGTCATATATATTAAAACAAATTTATTTTTTTTCCAACGTTTCGGTTTATTAAAACCATCATCAGGGACTACAAGGTGAAATGTTTAGTGAACAAGGTATATATAAATTTTACACATAACTTATGGTGAACCAACTTACAATTTTTTGTTTTTTTTGTTTGTTTGAAATTAAAATGTATTACACATATTGTATAAAGTAGATGTTATTCTTTGAGAGTCTTAAAAGCAACTGAAAATATTTTTGTCAGTTTCACATTTAAAATAATGCGTAAGTGAGGGTTTATTTATGTTATGGACAAGATAAGGGCTAGCAGGTATACATTATAAGTGGATGTTTTTTGTGACATGAGTAATAAATATTAGAATTAAGTATTTGGTGTTAACAATTTTTGTAAAGTAAATTGGGAAGATGTATAAACTTACTAATTATATTATACCCCATTTGTTTTATTTTAGTAAATTAAAATAGGTATTGCTTAAGTTCTCTATATCAGTTCGGCTATTTATTGAATTAGAATGTCTTTTTATTTGCAACATTTCATGTACGATTCTTCGGTGATAATTGGGCTCTTTTTCCAAGATATGAATGTTGTTAAAGTTAAAGTTATGGTTATTTTCTAAGGCATGTTGTGCTAGCGCTGTTGAGGTATTTCGATTTTTAATGCTGTATTTATGTGAGTACATTCTTTTATGCAAATATTGTTTTGACTGACCTATATATGTACTATTGCAATTGTTACAGTCAATTTTATATACAGTATTAGTTTCGTCTTCTATGGGTAGTTTAGGTTTAAGATTTGTGAAAAATGATTTTGTGGTATTATAAGGTTTATGTGCTATTATTACGTTGTGGTTTTTAAATATTTTTGCAATGTTTTCAGAAACATTTGGTATATATGGCATGGAAACATATTTATTTTGGTGATTATTCGGATTAACAGTAGTTTTATTGTAAATTTTATGTATTCTTTTTTTGATAATTGGCCCATAAAAGTTTTTAGGGTACGCGTTTTTATCTAAGGCATTTTTAATTTTTTTCAAATTTTGAGGTCTATGTTTGGGATGAGAAAGTTTAATTGCTCGGTCTGTCAGACAGTTGACGACACAACTGTTACAAAAAAAGTGTCGTCAACTGTCTGACAGACCGAGCAATTAAACTTTCTCATCCCAAACATAGACCTCAAAATTTGAAAAAAATTAAAAATGCCTTAGATAAAAACGCGTACCCTAAAAACTTTTATGGGCCAATTATCAAAAAAAGAATACATAAAATTTACAATAAAACTACTGTTAATCCGAATAATCACCAAAATAAATATGTTTCCATGCCATATATACCAAATGTTTCTGAAAACATTGCAAAAATATTTAAAAACCACAACGTAATAATAGCACATAAACCTTATAATACCACAAAATCATTTTTCACAAATCTTAAACCTAAACTACCCATAGAAGACGAAACTAATACTGTATATAAAATTGACTGTAACAATTGCAATAGTACATATATAGGTCAGTCAAAACAATATTTGCATAAAAGAATGTACTCACATAAATACAGCATTAAAAATCGAAATACCTCAACAGCGCTAGCACAACATGCCTTAGAAAATAACCATAACTTTAACTTTAACAACATTCATATCTTGGAAAAAGAGCCCAATTATCACCGAAGAATCGTACATGAAATGTTGCAAATAAAAAGACATTCTAATTCAATAAATAGCCGAACTGATATAGAGAACTTAAGCAATACCTATTTTAATTTACTAAAATAAAACAAATGGGGTATAATATAATTAGTAAGTTTATACATCTTCCCAATTTACTTTACAAAAATTGTTAACACCAAATACTTAATTCTAATATTTATTACTCATGTCACAAAAAACATCCACTTATAATGTATACCTGCTAGCCCTTATCTTGTCCATAACATAAATAAACCCTCACTTACGCATTATTTTAAATGTGAAACTGACAAAAATATTTTCAGTTGCTTTTAAGACTCTCAAAGAATAACATCTACTTTATACAATATGTGTAATACATTTTAATTTCAAACAAACAAAAAAAAAAAAAAAATTGTAAGTTGGTTCACCATAAGTTATGTGTAAAATTTATATATACCTTGTTCACTAAACATTTCACCTTGTAGTCCCTGATGATGGTTTTAATAAACCGAAACGTTGGAAAAAAAATAAATTTGTTTTAATATATATGACCGATATGCCCAAGAAATATACCATAAGCATTATAATATTTTACTGTAATTTCATCACATATGAAGATATTGACCTTATAACAAGACACATTTTTTGTAACCACTCGGAATTATTTATTAAAATAACAAAACAAAATATCATAAAAGTAAATTGCAGCATTAACAATAACTTTTTTTTACAAAATAACGCTTATTTTGTTACCTATTTCTTTCACTAAATATTCATTCATAATACGCCAGACGCTTTTCTTATTAAAATTAAAATCTCAATGCCGACTTTTTCTCTCCTTATTCATTATCCAATATTATTATTATTCAACTAGGAACATAGTTTTCAGCCAACTTTGACGTTTCTGTATCTTTTAATTTATTTATTAAAGTGGGTGCCACTTCACTGAATGGCCCTGTATAATTCGCAATAACAGCTTACTGCCTCATTATGTTTATACTGTTTGACTTGATTGTCAAGAAAATGGTTCCGTATTGTTAACCTCGCTGTGTGTAATTAAAATACTACAGTTTTAGAACAAAATCACACCTAGAAATTTTATTAACGGTTTAATTATTTGTGACTGTGGGTTTATGAACAGTTTTAGACTATTCATGAAGTTTTTGTTTTTATTCACATTACCACATAGTTAGAAGGTCCACTTTTTCATTTCGCACTTGGTGCATATTTTAGGGAAACGAAGGTCGTTTTTTTAAATTCCCAGTAGTGGTATTTGCCTTCTAGTCTATTTTTTTAACATTTAATTTTAATTTAAATCGTAATGAGCATAACAATGCGTTCGAATCGCAATAAAAAATTATACAAGTGCATGCTGACACAAACATTCTTAAAAGCTTAAAAGTCCGATTTTTTTCGTGTATAAATCAAATAAACCTCATTGCCTCGTTTTGTGCAACCTGATTAATTGCTCCTTGCGAAGAGACCTTATAACGTTAACACATATGCATTAGGCAATTTGTAAAAGGTGGGTCTTAGAAAACTGAACAAGGCCTTCCGTATTTGACTGTCACTGGGTCATAATATATTTGGTCGAATTATATAAATAGATTCTGCTAATTACCCAAATTAAAAATATAAATAGCTTTTGCTAATCACTGTGTGTGTACAAGTGTACAAGCTGGTGCACAATTTTGTGTATTGGCGATTCAAATGATCCTTTACGCCAAGCTCATGCAATGGAAGAGATTTTCTATTTAGGCCTGCAGAAATAGAAAAAACGGTGTAACTAATTCGTTTCAGATAGCCGTAGGTAAAAACAGGTGTATTTAGTTATAAGGAATATACCTCTGCGATTCCTCCCAAATCAAATAAACAGAACATTGTTTATAAGTCACTTTTATGTGAAAAAACCATGAAATTTGGAGTTTTTTAAAAATTGCAGTAAGACTGCAGTAGATTAATTTTTTTGAATGTTTCTGTTTACTAGGTAATTCCAAACCGGTTAATTTAAGCCCCGGTTGATTTCATTTCATTGATTATTTATTTAAATAATTGCCGAAAACCATCGAAATTTTCGAAAATTTCAAGCATTTTTTACTCTGAAAGGAAAAATGCTAGACTCTTGAAACTTTGGTGAAATATGTGTCTCATTACCCTCAACTTACAAAAAAAATTTCGATTCAAAATGTTTATTAGTTTTCGAGAAATTCTATTTGTTTATTAAAAACGTCCCAAATGTTTAATGAAAAATTGACCTATTAACGTTATCAAAAATAATTCAACCACAGCTCATTTTTTTCGTCAAGACGTCAATTTTACGAATCTGTTATGGGCGTATCGATTTTCAATAATTTTGACCGTCAAAATGGCGTTAACAACATTGCTACTTTTCGGAGCAGCGTTTTTTGCAAATAACTTTACAACAAATGAACGTATCTGCACAAATCTTTCATATTTGAGTTGCTGATATTTTTCTACAAATTTATTAAAAAAAATTGTTGCTCTGGGACATGTAGGAGCCGAGATAATTTTTTAAATTGTTTAATGCGCCAAACGTTTATTTATTAATATTTATGGCCAAAATTGAAACTGGTTGTTAATAATATCTTGAATTTTGTGAATTCATCAAGTCCTATTGAAAACGGGCTCTTTTTGAGGTCAAAATATAATTTTTAATAATTAGTGATTTTAGAGCGTCTTCAATTTGTTTGGCTCAAGGGACAGGCGAATTTTTGATCAAACGGGTTTCAAATTGGGGAGCGAGAAAAATTCGTCATATCTCCGTTATTTTCCGGCCAATTTCGACGTTTTTTTGTTTAATTTGGGGTAGCTTACGAAAATAATAACAATGGGCACATTTGCAATATCCAAACAATAAACAAATAATTGTTATAAACAATTTTTTTTTTTTTAATTTTTCCATTTTTGGGCTTATGCAACTTATAATGTGCTAATGTATTAAATATAAATTTATAAAGATTATATAATGGTAACAATGTATGCACAAACTATTTCTCCATCAAACAATATACGATGTTACAGCATTGTTACCATTATATAATCTTTATAAATTTATATTTAATACATTAGCACATTATAAGTTGCATAAGCACAAAAATGGAAAAATTAAAAAAAAATAAAAAATTGTTTATAACAATTATTTGTTTATTATTTGGATATTGCAAATGTGCCCATTGTTATTATTTATTAAAAAAAAAAACGTCGAAATTGGCCGGAAAATAACGGAGATATGACGAATTTTTATCACTCCCCAATTTGAAACTCGTTTGATCAAAAATTCGCCTATCCCTTGAGCCAAACAAATTGAAGACGCTCTAAAATCACTAATTATTAAAAATTATATTTTGACCTCAAAAAGGGCCCGCTTTCAATAGAACTTGATGAATTCACAAAATTCAAGATCTTATTAACAACCAGTTTCAATTTTGGCCATAAATATTAATAAATAAACGTTTGGCGCATTAAACAATATAAAAAATTATCTCGGCTCCTACATGTCCCAGAGCAACAATTTTTTTTTTATAAATTTGTAGAAAAATACCAGCAACTCAAATATGAAAGATTTGTGCAGATACGTTCATTTGTTGTAAAGTTATTTGCAAAAAACTCTGCTCCGAAAAGTAGCAATGTTGTTAACGCCATTTTGACGGTCAAAATTATTGAAAATCGATACGCCCATAACAGATTCGTAAAATTGACGTCTTGACGAAAAAAATGAGCTGTGGTTGAATTATTTTTGATAACATTAATAGGTCAATTTTTCATTAAACATTTGGGACGTTTTTAATAAACAAATAGAATTTCTCGAAAACTAATAAACATTTTGAAACGAAATTTTTTTTGCAAGTTGAGGGTAATGAGACACATATTCCACCAAAGTTTCAAGAGTGTAGCATGTTCCCTTTCAGAGTAAAAAATGCTTGAAATTTTCGAAAATTTCGATGGTTTTCGGCAATTATTTAAATAAATAATCAATGAAATGAAATCAACCGGGGCTTAAATTAACCGGTTTGGAATTTCCTAGTAAACAGAAACATTCAAAAAAATTAATCTACTGCAGTCTTACTGCAATTTTTAAAAAACTCCAAATTTCATGATTTTTTCACATACAAGTGACTTATAAACAATGTTCTGTATATTTGATTTGGGAGGAATCGCAGAGGTATATTCCTTATAACTAAATACACATGTTTTTACCTACGGCTATCTGAAACGAATTAGTTACAGATTCCCGTTCACATCGTCTAATTCTACAGACCTAATTAAATTTTATGAACTTAGAGCTTAATTTCTTTACACCTCCCGTTCAACGACGAAATTCATATAATAACCCTTAATTAACAAATTTCCTTAAAATATTTTAAAAGCTTCTCAGGCCATTGAGGTCTGCAATTTCGTTATAACCTTAGGACGTTTTCTTCATAACCCCAGTTCGTCCCTCGGTTCGTCCTAGATAATTATCATTATTAAGGAAGTAATAGAGATTATGCATAACAATTTATATCTGTAAAATTTTGTATTAATTTGACCCTCGGATATTTTATTACTTAGGAAATAGGCGTGTAAACATCAGTAGATAACGAAATATCAAAGAGCAAGGTGACCAAACAGAACAATTTTTTTGGCACCTTAACCTTACAGTTTTGTACTTATCTTTTGTCTCAAGTACCATAATACTATATAGGGTGTCTCAGCCTCACGTCTTGAATATAATTTGGCTCGCTCTAAAATATATCGAAAATTTCCAAAAACAAAGACTAGTATTACCCGACGTTTTTAAAAATAACCATTTAATAAAAATATTAATGGCAAAGTTCATTAAATATGTTAATTAATAGGCAACTAGATGTTTTTGAATGATTAAAATTTGCAAATAGGTAATTTGGTTGGCAAAATTCGGCATTTTGGTGTCCAGTGAACTTCGAAAGTACGTCAGAAGGTTGCAATACGCTTCATGCATACTCATACTGCAGTGTTTCTTTTCCTATCATTATAAAACAATTTATTTAAAAGCTCGTTGCTTATCGTTTTGGATTTCAATGGCGAAAGCCTTAACATAAATATTATATGTCAGCCTCGTTATATTTAACCATTTTGTTAACTTTTATATTGTGTACTATGCAGCATTTGTAAAATAATCTAAGTGTCATGGACTTGCTGAATACACTTTTATCTAATACAAGATAAAAATATAGCTTATTATTTTCTTAATAGAACACTATGATATGACGAAGCGAAAACGATATGAAAAATATAAATAAAAAATAGGTCAAGGTCTTGGTAATTTAAACAATTAACGCAATTGTACTTGAATGACGTATTAAAATTTAGTCATCCCCTTGGTGCCAAAAAGTATCCAAACTTCGAACTAATTCTACTGTAAATTTTTTTGCGGATTCTTAAACTTTAGGCCTTAGGTTATCAACTTCAAATATTAAAAAGGAATAGATGTGCTCTTATCCCTAAGAGGGTGAACACAACGCTTGGACCATCTCGTTGTATTTTTCTAAACCTAGCCAAAGGAACACCGGGTATAAAATGACCATGCAGATATATCAATATCAAATACGATATCCAGATCTTATTGCTAATAGAGCACCAAATATTCGACAGTCCATTCAGGTTCAAATAGAAAGAAGTTCATCATTGCTGAGTAGCCATCGCCAATTAGATTCATCTCGTGAAGGCTAATAACACCAGAATTTGCATTTATAATCAGTGGACAGCGACAGTGAAGAATTTATTAAATGTCGAAACGTGTAACATATTAATTAAAAACTGTACCAAAAGTTTTGAGAATGATATATTATCTTTATCAAAAATCAGAAGAGAGTCGCCAGAATGCCACATCTCTTGTTGTTGAGTTAGGAATGATTGTGTTAAAGAAACCTGGAGGACACCGACCTTTTTTTAACATAAAAGTTATTTGTGTGAACTTCGATTCATTTATTGGTATCTTCCACTGTATTGTCCAGTTCTGTAGAAGGTTTAGGTGGTAAGTTACCATATCTGGATTCTTATGACTTATAACTGTATTGGGTGTTGTTGGTGAATCTAACATATACAGGAGTTAAAATTTTGGGAGACTCCAGATTTTGTTAGAAAGAAGGTTGATGTTTCGCCTTTAACTCTGGTTCTAAATTGACAATCGTTTAGATAGTATGTCGGTAGGTTAAAAATTCTTAAACCCTAAAGAAATGGAAGATTTAACTTTGAAAAGGAGGCCACTGTGCTAACCCTTGTAAAAGGTTTGGCTTATGTCGAGAAAAGCTGAGGAGCAATATTTTTTAGTCTTCTAAACGTTGAGTTGGTTCAATGTGATTCACGAAATCGTTTGGTGGTGGAATTTTATTGAGGAGTGGACAAATTTTTTGCAATAGGAGTTTTTCAAGAAATTGTGGCATAGTAGATAGAACACTAATTGGTCTCTAAGAGGTTATGCGATTGTGGTTTTTACCTAGTTTGGGCAAGTAGTTAATTTTAGCTTTTTTAAGATGATTTGGTTAATATTGGGATTTCAGATTAGAAGAGCATTGAAGATATAAGTTAACTGATTAACATAACAATACCTTTTCTTAGGAGTTTCTTTAGCAGTCTAGGGGTTACTTGATTCGATCAAATAACCCCTCCAGGCGATTTTTTATGTTTAGTAGGAAAATTTCTGGATCTGGATCTGGATCAATTACGTCGTCATTTAGTATAAAATCTCCTAAGAGGTGTTCAGCGAATAAGTTGGCCTTTTCTTCATTACGTTTTTCACAGAGTCCAGAGTCCTGGTGTAGGTGTTTCTTTTCGAATAGGGTTAGGCTTCTGTGGCTTAGATTTTTTATTTTTTTATTTTTTTATTTTTTTTTTTTTATTTTTTTTTTTAGATGTTGGTTTTACTGGTCAAATTGATTAAGATTTGATACATAGTTGTGGAATGTCTGGTTTTGCGTTTCTTTGAGTTCTAATTTTAGATTGACTGTATTTTTATCTGCAATTTTTTCGATTTAATTGTAACCTTTAAAACTATTGTGCAGCTTGCCTCTAGGATGGTGACAAATTCGCGAGGGTTAGGGCTCCATTCAAGGAAACGAGGTTCTGGAAGACCAAAGAAGTGTAGAGGAAGTAAAAATGAGAAATGATCCTTCTAAATCATTTAGGAGGTTGAGCCAACAAACGATTTTATTTTTTTTCATTCGTTGGTATTTCCAGCAGGACAAAACTAATTTATACAGACTTCATTATAATTTACGATATTTTATAATCATTCCATTCTTCCAATTTCTTCGTGTTTTTTCTTCCCGCAAATTCAATGGGACATATTTTTGGAAGACACTGAAAATACTCAACGTTTGTCAAAAATGTGTCCCACAAAATCTACTTTATTGTAAAGCTTTTGCAATAAGCAACCGTAAAACATATCTCGTGTGGAAATATTTATTTCACATCGATTAACATCGGTATTGATGATAGTGATTATCCAATTAATTAGATTCAATTGCCAAATGGATTACTTACTTATCCTTCCCTGTTCTATTGGACGTTTAGACGCTTAGGATTTTTAATAATCGTAACGCACCCATAAGGAAATGCCATTGAAACTGTAAGTAATAAAAATAATAACGTTCTCCTAGCCTTGGTATAAACCGTAGCGCTAGTGTTATTATTTTGAAGCCTAGTTGCTTGATTTACGATAACAGGGGATGTTATAATTCCAAGGATAACAAATGAATTAATTAATTAATTGACACTGAGGCGAGGGTACATTGTACTTTAAAATATTGATTTGGTGTATGAATTATTTAGGTGCCAAATATACACTCCCCGGCACAAAATTCCGCCACCCTAAAATTTTGGTCAATTTTGATGTTTCATAACATTTTTATTTTTCATCTGATTTTCATGAATTTTTCACCAGTTTGTAGATCCATTTATTGTTTGTCTTCTTAATTATTTTAATAAGTCACATTTTTCGTTTAGGCTATGTTATACAGGGGTAAATCAAAATGTTGTTTTTTGTCGTAAACTCAAAACACCCTGTGGGAAAATTGAGGCGAATAATTTGGTTTACAAACAGTTTGATGTAATCCTAGACGTATTTCGAACATTTTGTTTTTTTATTCATCCCATTATCTCATTTCATCTGCGAGCAGCAACATTTTAAATGAAACGCTGATTTGAAGCTTATTTTTAATAACAAAAACAAACTCTAGGGTATGTCATAAAATTAATCAACAAAAACAAACATTTTAGTAAAGTATATTTCCTCCTCTCGCAGCAATCACAGCTTGCATTCTTCGTGGCATCGAATGAATAAGATTACATATTCTTTCTTGAGGAATAGTCTGTCAGCGCCGGTCGTAAGTCTTGCAAGGTTAGTGGTTGCACAGGACGACGACGAACTGCTCTTTTAAGAAGATCCCAAAGATGTTCGATTGGGTTGAGATCCGGGCTACATGCGGGCCATTCCGTGCAACGTGAGGTCTATCATTATCATGCATTAATGTAAATTGGTTCCCGAAAGGAGCAAAAGGAACAACAACGTCTTGGAGGATTTCCTCTATTGGGCGATTAGTGCTCCATTTTCAACAAAAACAAGATCGGTACGTGCACAGGTAGAAATACCCCCCAAACCATGACTGAACCGCCGTAATATTGCATTCGCTCTGATATAGTACAGTCTGCATGTCTTTCATTTCTACGTCTGTATACCCGTTCACGACCATCCGGCGACCTTAAACAAATCCTGGATTCATCTGTACTGTACTGTTATTTTTTTACAATAACCGCGTACTTAGCCAACGTCGAAAATTTTTAACTAAAAATACAGTAAAATTAACAGTGTTTCATTTAAAATTTTGCTGCTCGCAGAAGAAATGAGATAATGGGATGAATCAAAAATCAAAATGTTCGGAATACGTATAAGATTACACCAAACAGTTTGTAAACAAAATGATTCGCCTCAATTTTCCCACAGGGTGTTTTGAGTTTACTACAAAATACAACATTTTGATTTACCCCTGTATAATATTGCCTAAACGAAAAATGTTACTTATTAAAATAATTGAAAAGACAAACAATAAATGGATCTACAAACTGGTGAAAAATTCATGAAAATCAGATGAAAAATAAAAAAGTTATGAAACATCAAAATTGACCAAAATTTTAGGGTGGCGGAATTTTGTGCCGGGGAGTGTATTTTTGGTCTTCTTAGTTCATCAAAAATTTACAACTACTCAGGTATTCTATGGTAATTGTATTTCGACATCTATCAGGCTCTATACGAAAATGATTATATCAATATATTCTACTAATATACCTACTATAAAATTTTAAATTATAATTTGTGATTAAATGGCATTCATAATCTTTAGAATAGACGATAATTTTTAATTTAAAGACGAATCATTTTTAAAGGTTTAGATTGTATGACTGATGGTCGAGATGGTAGAGTACCTGCCTCTCACCCAAAAGTCCCGGGTTCGATTCCCGGTCGTGGCAATGGAAAATACTGTGAGAGGGATTTTTCCATTATACACGGATATTGGATGTGTGTCCCTTGTCTTTAAATGTGTAGCCCCCTCCCGCACAAGGCTCAGCCTTCTGGGGGATAAAGGGGGTCGTAATTACATCACATTTTTATTATGCTCGATCAGGAAATTCTCTAATTGCAGTATTATCAATTTCTCTAACCAACGTAAACACATTAATTATTATTTATCATATGTTAATTGAATCATATTAAGCGAGAAGTATTATTTTACAGCCACTTAACGCCAAGTTATTATTAATTATTTGTCATAGTCAATGAGCATGCAATGACTACAAAGATGTTGAGTCCATAAACAAAGTTGTAACAGATTTAATCTAAGAGGTTTGTTATAAACTGAAATTGATCAAATATATTTGAATATACTTCATAAGACGTAATACTTGAATGGTAAATTATATATATTATGTAGTACATAAGGAGGCATATGCCATATAGCCCAGAGAGTGAAACAAAAAGTCACAACTACAGATTTCTGTGTTTCAATATTATTCACCCTTGGCATAGAGCAGATGAATAAATGCTGTCAGGGAGGTAGTTTGCTACCCCGTTGGTATTTCTGTCCATTGTTAGAAAGTAAATCTTCACCTGTATTCTGATTCGCTGCCCTTCAAATAGATGGTGATCTTAATGATTTTTAACAAATTTGTTTGTAGAATCGTGCAAAAGTAGATGTTTATCTCAGTTTCCTAAAGCACGCTGCACAAATTAATTTATGATGACAGGTGGATATGTTTTTTTCAGATTGATGCATGCCAATAAGGTGAGGCAGCTGTGTACCAAATAACCGAATTGGAAATAGCATGTGTCAGTCTACTTAAGTCAAAGATTAAAGAAGAATATTTGCTTTATTATAAAGTGCCATGAAGGAAATTTTTGCAGTTAATTAGCTACAGAGATGAGCAAACAACTGAAATAATTAGTAAATAAATCATCAAAACTGAGAAAACATGTAGTAAAAATCACAGAGGCGTGAACAAAGGAGGTATTTACTTTTATCTGCAGTTTACCAGGGATCATCTGCATTCGGTAGCTTTTCATCGTTATTTCATTTTACTTCGAACTCAAACAACAGAAACAAAGTGAATTTTACATATACATACATATACATCAATATTTTTAGAAATAATAAGAACATACCAAAAATAAGCTATCTGAAATAACACAAAAAATATTTAATTTCTGGAAATGTCACGATCAGGTAAACATTATCAAAGCATAAAGGACCTAATAAGGTACCTTGAGGAACACCATAAGTAACGGTTTTAGGATGACATTTTCAAAGCTGAAATCTCTACATTCATATTGTTGATCTAATATATTCATCATCATCGTTGAACCGTTCAATTCTTAGGATTATGGCTAACGTCGAGGCGTTGTTCAATCCATTTCTTGAGAGGATCAGTCCTCTTGTTCCTTGGTTTTTTGGAGTTTGTTGTTGGTCCTGGTCGTCTCTGTTTTTTTCCCATTCTCTTCTGTCTTTGCATTTTGATTTCCAGTCTCTTATGCCCAGTGTCTTTAACATCTTCGTCTAAGGCATCTTTCCATCTTCTTCTTGGTCTTCTCTATTCCTAGGCCAAATGAGAATTCATTGTGTTGTTTTCCTGATTATTTCATTTGTGTTCCTTCCATTCTACTTTTCCTCAGTCTTACTTCTTCCTCTCTTATTATGTTAGGTCCTAGTATTGTACTCTTATCTCCATAATTTTTAGGTCTTCTTTTTTATTTATTGCTACTGTTTCCATGCTCTGATATTTATTACATTATGTTTATTTAAGAAACTGATAATTCTGAATTTTTTTCAATAGCCAAGTTCGAAATAGGAGAAACAGGCCGATATTTAATTATTTTCAACTTACCTCCATTTTTTTATAGCATAATTATTATTTAATTTAGGAAATTTTGTAATTTAAGTTTATTTTAGAATCATATTTCTATTTTTTGTTTTTCTTGTTGCCTTTAATTAGCCACCCACATTACATTTACAGTATACGAATATATTCACCCCTGGTGTAACCTCCAACCGCTATTTCTAAAAGCGACCGTGTGTACTTTGAGGCGAATGACTTGCTAATGGGTTTGCTGTAAACCCTCCTTTTCCTTTTCAGGGCGTTCCAGGGATCTCTAGTAGAGGAAAGTTACCTTACTCGATATTCTGTTAATTTTGATTCAGTAAAGATAAAATCGGACACTTTTGATAATAAGTACTTATCCTTCAATTTTAAATAGCTAAAATGCACTAGAATAACTAAACATGCAGGGTATTAATATGATATTAAGCTGTATTATTTCAGCAATAATCATCTGGTAAAATTTAACTTTGCTTCTATTTTTTTATATAAATGATGTTTTATTTCCACAAATGTATATTACTTTTCGCTAATTTTTTTAGAATCTGGGCTCCCCGGTATTTCCTAAACCAATTTGCGATGTTAATTATTATCAAAAATCTTTGAAAAATGAATTTGTACCACAATTTAAAGATTACATTCATCATTTCATCAAGTAATCTAATTACTTTTAACAAACATATATGACCGTTATTCTTAGTTAGTAAATAAGTCTACTGGTGAGTGGATGTTGCAAGGAGAATTATTAATAATAAATTAATAGGTAGCAGAACATAGACGTCCTCTCACCAACACCCACCAGCTACTAATCGTCTACACCACTCATACGATATACAGTTGCAAGGCAGTATAGGTCAGTTATGGAAAATGTGCCTTTTTTTCTGTACGCTAGCGTATTAGCGTAGAATGACTTTCACTTACACACTACACAAACAGTACGGTATAATATTGCTACTTGAGCAAAAGCACATGGTCGTCGGTTGAACGCGTTGACAGGCGGAAAATATTTGTTATTCAAAAATAAAGTTGGTAATTCTCTGACCAGACGAGTTGAGTTTTCAGTAAAAATTTGAAACAAATGAAATAAACAATATCTCTTCTATCTGAAACTGTTTAATATAATTATCGTACGGATTTGTTGTTTTTATTCTTCGATTCTTCCAAAATTGGTTAAATCGTCCAATATTCATTTCATCTTCTCTTCTCTTCCACAAACCTTTTTCTGTAATACAATTTCTGAACTAACAGTTTTTCCCTAATTCTAATGACATCTTCATCATCATTAATTTTGACTGTACTTAAAATAACTTGTAAGTAATGAGCATCTCTGAATCTCATTACTGATTATGACATTTGACCTTGAATCAAAACAATTTGGAACAAAGGATCAGCGTTTCAATGCTAAGTATAACCTTGTTGATATTAAACTAAGATTTGATTATTCTAAATGTAGATTGCACTTGATTTTATAGTATTATTATCGTTCACGTTAGTCATTTCATAGATAGGTACAGGTGTGGAGATAGGCTTATCATGCAATTGAAAAATTCCATTAAAATACGTTTATCGACATGGGTTTTCACAGGGAAAGATCCCCTACATCTGTTATCAATAATGGATAGATGATTATAAATTGTCTTTTTTTTCTTACCGCCTTTGTTCTGTTGTATAACGTTGGATATTATAATCAAAGAGGAATCTTATCATGCACTCTAGAAACAAAGATGCAGTTACTGATTTAGGTGTTTCAATAATATTAGCTGAAGGAATAGAGGGAAAAAGAGATGGAAATGCCTGTACACAGTATGTATAGGAAAGTTTTTGGGATTCTCTTTAGCGTTGAATATTTTGTACTACAAAAGCCGTAGCGTCTCAGTAGCAAAAGAAGCAGACACTACCGAGGAACTTGAAAGTAGCTCAATACTCCTTTTGAATAATTTACTATAATATATTGGTAGAAGGAAAATTCAAAACTGCCATAAATATCAAATCGGATAAGTTAACACTTACTCCAAGCTCAATAACAAAATGTCTTGGTTCACATTGATAGTGGCCATTCTAGGCACAAGTTAAGTTTGAGTTATTTTAATATTTTTCCAAATTGTGAAAATATATTAGAGCCACCGTGTATCTACAACAAAGGAGCATATTACAATAAAGAATTTAATAATTTTATTCTCTTATATATTAATATTTTCCGTATTACGCCTTTGTTAATACAGACAAATTAATATTAGCACATTGTTATTCTAATATCCTTTGACCTTGTCAGTTGTCAGGTCGGTTATATTTTGTGTCCAGGTGTACGAAGTTCGCAGAATTACAGATAATCGATTAAGTATACCAATACGTCTAAAAGGTGATTTGCAAAAATAAAAAGTATTTCCACTCAAAGTTCGTCCTCAATCTCTTAATCAATGATCAACTTTTTTGACGGTAGGTAGGTGTATCGAGTTAAACGGATTAAATAGATTAACAGCGTCAATAAAATAAATGGACGTAAAAATTGGCATTGAAATTCGCTGAATGGATTAATATTGCACACGTGGCAAAAGTATAGATAAGATACGTGGAAACTCGTGTGGAAAAGCGACATCCGTTTCGGATTAAGTAAAAGCCTGATGAATCGATAGCAAATAGTTTATAATAAAATATGTTCAATTCCAGATTACTAGTAATTTGATATTTAGTAATTTTTGTATGAGCCAAACTTATTGAAAAAAATATATTGTATTAAATTGGAGTGAGTGCCATTGACAAATACTATTGGCACTGTATCAGATTTTTAAATGAAAATCTTATAAGTATATAAATTTTTCTAGAAAGCATTTAATTTTGACGATAATCGGATTTTAAACAATTTTCCTAAGAAGATTTTTTTTTTAATTTTAAGTTCGATTCAAACTGTTAATGCTATTAATTTTGAATAACGATTTGCCAAAAAAGGCACTTTATTTTGTTACAAATATATTGCAATACCAAATGCCTGTGAAGGAATGAAGGATTTAGTATATGATTTGGATGTCATTGATGTAGGAAGATCAAAGGAGGTACCGCACTAAATTGGATGAGGATTTCCATAATTTTGTCTCAGGTAGAAAGGAAGCCTAGTAGAGTGAAGCTACACTTTCAACTGTTAGCGTAAGAGACACAACTTTCCTGAACAATCTTCTTCATGTAAATATCGACCAAAAATAGCTTATGAAGTGATCAGTGACCTCAAGGAAACTGGATCATGATTGTTGTCTTAGCTTGATTTTGGATTGAACCAAAAATGCTACTTGTGGACTTTAGATGATATATCTTAAGAATAGCAATTATTTCGCCGATCCGAAGATATGCCTTGCCAAACTGTATGACATAGTTCAGAGAAGGTTTCTATAGATCATGTACCGAATAACTGTAATATTCAGATAACTAATAGTACGTGATGAATTCTTCTCTAGATGGTACTTCAGCCCTGAATATTCATTACTTCTTGAATAAACAACCTCTAGCTACTGCGTAGCTGTGACTATTAATATCTTAGCCTTGACAATTCCGGTTAAATTATACCAAATAGGTAATTTCGCAACAATCACTCTGAAACTAACTTAAAATGATTCTACAATACTTTGTACAAATTTCCCTTACGGCAGTTCTGTGATTCCTAATGAATCGCAGGGGTATTGCGTGCCTTTTATCTCTTGAACATCGACCCTCTGAGGCTGTATTCGTTGGAAAATCAAACTATTAGTATCAGCTACTATGATGGCTAATTGACCATTGATGTACAACGAACTTCGTTTCAGAGGAACACCAGGAGATATAAAATTCTATTTGAAATCATAACTAAGATTCGTTTTACTCCCTATTTTGAGAAAGACAGCATTTTGCAATTTGTTAGTATGACTTTGAGGAACACTCTACTATTCATAACGTATCTAATATTGTGTTTGGCATAGTTGAAGGCCTTAAACCGGGCTCTCATGTTATGTGATCTTATAGATATGCCCTTTGACTGTCAGTCACAATAAAATGGTATCTCAGATTGAATGATCTGATTCAAATGTCTTTTCACAATAATATCATCCAAAGATAGCAAATACTTGTACTGGCTTTATTTACCCTGCTGGGCTGTTTGCACCTTACCGTCTGCAAACAGTAATATCCAGCTTTGTAATAATTTTTATTACGGATACTCGGGCGCCAGTTCCTTATTTTAAAGTGCAAGCAACAGCACTTTCTGGCTCACCGGGGTGAGAACGCTAGCGGGGTAGCTGACAGTGGAGATACGGTTTTTTGTCCAGAGGGTCGAAAGATCATTGTCTTGTCAATTGGACTGGACAATTTCTCAAACGGATTAATTAGAAATAAATACCCAATACTTCATGAATTACAGCTTCTTCCCAAGACCTTTTTCTATTTTGAAATCTTCTGACTAACACCGTATATACTGTGAACTGTGTCTGTCGTCTTCCTGATTGTGCCACCTGATGCTGCTGCTGATTAGATACTTTTTCATTGACCTTTCTTATTTGCTCTTCCCGATTGGCAAATTTGAATTATTTAAAACATCTAAACGTGTTCGGAAATACCTGCCTAGTAGTAACATTGAGGTGTGATACGGTACAATAGAAGATGATTTAACATGGCTTCAGCAATATTTGTCTTCGAAACATTGGTAATCAGCACAATTCCTATGAGTAGGGACATATTTTAAAGAATATATGTATAATTTTGAAGCCGATTGGCTGAAAGGTATTCCAGGCCTTCTTTGGTCCAGAAATGGTAACAGGAGGTTTGTGATTCGTTTCCAACACAAACCAACGATATACAAGTACTGGGAAAACTTTTGAACGCCAAAAACTAATGCCAGTGCATCCCTATGAATCTGAGGGTATCTTGTTTCTGTAGCATAAAGGGGTCATGAGACTTAAGCCACTACTCGTACTGTACCATTTTCATGCATTTGATTTAACACCGCCGAAACTCCCACTTGACTAGCATCCGTTGTTAATATAAGTTTTAAATCTGGCTCGTAATGGGTTAATACTGGCGAAGTAGTCAACTGATCCTTGATTTGTGCAAAAGCTTGCGAACATTGAAAATTCCAATTCCATGAGACTTAACAAACAATATAAAGGACCAAGCGTAGTTGAAGCATCTTTTAGAAATCTTCTATAATATTCCGCCATACCAAGAAAGATTTTAATTGTGAAACAGAAGTGGGTGGTTCGACATTCAGTATAGGATCAATTAATTTTTTGTCGAACTTAGAACCATCTCCACTAATGTTATATCCTAGGTATTTAATAGTTTTGTTTAAATACACATTTATTAACATTAGCTGTCAATCCATTTTCTTTTAACCGAAAAAGTCCCATGTTTAATGTTCATGTTCTTTTTTCGTACTCCCTCCTATGCTAATATCATCTTGCCAAACTGCTATTCCATCTATACCTGTTAATGTGTCATCCATAATCTTCTGAAACATCTGGGGCGCGGGGGCCATGCCAAATGGAATTCGAGTGTATGAATATAACCCTTTATAAGTACCGATCGTGACCAGTTCCGAGCTTTCATCCAGAAGCACCTGCTGATATGCATTCTGTAAATTTATTTTCGAAAAAAAGTTGCTACCCTGCATGACTTGAAAGACATCATCTATCATCAGCAAAGAGTGGCGATCGACCTCCTCCTGCTGTATTTAATTGGTACCATGACCTCTATCTTCCTTCCTTCCTTTTCAACTTTAGACTTCAATGCAAATGGTATGGGTCTGCGTTTAAAATACTTCGGCTCACTATTTGGTTTAACTTTCAAACTGAATTTTCCCTTATTGAAGGTACCCAAAGTTCAGTGAATACTATTGGGTATCGTTCGATCAGGAACGATTTACATTGATTTTCTCCTTCCATATTGTTCATATGACACATTTTGAAATTGAATGCAAAATGGAAATTTATCACATTCCTCATATTTTTGTACTCAACTGTGAGAGAACATCGACCTGATGGTCTTATTGACTGACTCCAATAATATTCAAGTGTTTCATTAGTTTCTTGAATAGGTCTCTGAGAAAAATCTCTGAGAAAAATGAGATTGGTAACCCTGGCGATTTGGGTTGAGAAAACCCAGAGTTTAAAATTTATTGTAAACATTTCGACGTATAATATTGTATGGTTTTGTCTTTATATAAAAAAAACTACAAAAAATTAAGTGCTTTGGAACCTTCAATACTATATTTGGAACGCTCTTTATAACATGACATGTTTAAGATTTAATCATAGTAAAATATTTAAGCCACTCCACCTAACTGTATCTGTGTTGTCATTGTTATAATTAGTTATATTTTTTTTTGTACCACTAGCTGCAAATAGATATCCTATGAGACAAGTGGACTGAGAGCGTTATTAACATACTGGAGTAAAATTTGTGTAATCCAACAAGTTTCATCAATAAATTTTGGTACATATTTGCTATTATTAACTTTTAAAAAAGAGTGCTATAATGAAGTTATTACCACACCCTGAATGAGTGTGGTAAGTCACATTTACCACACGGTCTTAGATAAATATACTTAGATATTATAGTTTTACGTTGGAACTTAATGCAAATATTATAAATTATCTAGACTGTAAATCTGTAAATTTTTTCTTGTAGAACTTTCCAAGCTATGTGTCCAATAATTTGCTCTTCATTGTCAATTGGTACACGAGCATTCCGCCCCGAATTTTTATTTCTTAATAAACTTACAAGATCTCCATCAAGGTGCGATGACCAGTTCTTTTATTGCTATGTGGATGTCTTCTGTTTGGAAATCTCTGTGCATAAAGTCGAGAAGCTGTATGGGCGTTGCAATTAGTATTGCCATAACATAAATGCGTATCTACTTTTTCCCCAAATAGTGCGGTACACCTCATATTACCACATGGTTGTAGATAAAGCGATTTAATTGCGCCACGAAATAGAAATTATTAAAGGTGACAAACAAATTGAACTTTTTAAATAAATGTGTTTGTTTATACAGTCGTAGGAAAAATACTGCACACAACACGTGTAGAAAGTGACATTATTGAACTAGTAGGCTTTTAGAAACTGCCTAGTTTTCAATAAAGTATTTCACACTTTTTGTTACGCAACTAGCTTTCTATAAGGCTACTTTACAATATCCCAAACTAGGACAGTGTTGGTGCTTTCAGTTATTTATTCCTTAACTTCAGGAGATCGTAGGAAAGTAACTTTTGCAAAACATAATATACTCTTAATCGCCTTCGCATGTACTCCACAATAAAGAATAGAATTAATTGTTTTTTAAATATTTTATATGCGATATGTATGTATATTTTTCTATTATACGTGTTTTGCCAATAAAAATTATATTTTATTTGTCATAGTGAGTAAAGAAGAGCATCTCTTTGGGGCGGGCAGTCTGTCAAGTTATTAAATATACTGAAGTTAACATGGAATTGACAATCTACTGTAAAAGACACATAAATTAGGTGGACCAAAAAATTTTGTATTTTTTACGTTTCCCAAAACTTTTTTGATTATTAACCGATTTTATTAAACCGATTTTTCTTACCAATGGTTTCAATTGTAGAGAAAAGTCCATTTTATTGTTTTTTTTTATATATGACGTGTCATTTCGACATTTTTTCTTTAAAAAGAATTGGCCCAAAGAAAGAGTTGTTTTCAAACGCCGCTATCATGCATTTTAAAAATTGACCATTCAAGGAACACAATAAAGAAAAATCCAAATATTTTTAGATTAACAGGATTTTCAAAATATTCAAGAGTAATATAGTCCATTTTCTAAACCTATTCCGTTGACAAAACCGATTTTGATCATTTTCTTTTTAAGCTTCGGAAAAAGTTTATAGAAAAGTTCCCCATAGATGAGAAGCCTAGGTGTGCTTTTTATGTTTTCAATTGTCTCTTTAATTAATACTTTCTCTATAATTATTGTAATTTATAACTCTTTTATTTATTTAAACAATTGCCTGAAATTTAATACCGTAAGGTTGAAGGGGTCGCAGATTAAGAATCTTGCCTCAAAATCGGTGTAAATACAAAATGGCGTTTATAAAATGGCGTCAAAAGATTAATTTTTTATTTTCTCTTTTTTAATTTTTATTAGATATTAGGGGGTTTTTGAGGTCACTGATTACGAATTTGACATTATAACTCAACCAAAAAACAAAAATGGCGGAAAGTGTCCATTTTTCTTATTCGGATTTTATTTCTTAGGGGTTTCTTGGGTCGCTGATCTCAAATTGCTGTCTATAAATTGATGAAAACAAATGAAATGAAGGAATTATTTATTTTTAACTTCTTCTTCCTCTATTTTTTCCATAGACTACTGGCCGTGAATTAAGACAACTATTTTCGACACAATTACTTCAAGCCGCCGAGCAATAAAGGCCACTTTTTCTACACCCACGAGCTGGCTCGAAATTAGTTTTGCAGTTGCAAAACATAATTTTTATGATATTTTCTCTTGCTTTTAAATGTATCTTGGATTAATTTTAATAAATCAATTAAAATATAATATCTTTAATACTCATTTAACTTCTATCATTTGCTTCCACACTATTTTTAATTTTTGATAAATTTTAACATCAAATTTGAGATCAGCAACCAAAAAAATCTCTATAGGTATATAAGAATTAAAACCCAAATAAAAAAAATGTACCTTTTTCCGCCATATTGAATCCGCCATTTTGCCATTTTTTTTAAATTGAGTTTTAATGTCGAATTCGTAATCAGCGACCCCAAAACACCCAGACTTCTAATAAAAATAAAAAAAAAAATAATAAAAAATTAGACTTTCGACGTCATTTTGTGACGCCATTTTGTTTTTAGACTGATCTTGAACCCAGATTCGTAATCTGCGACCCCAAAAATTTTATGTTATTAAATTTCAGGCAATTGTTTAAACAAATAAATGAGTTATAAATTTATTCATTAAGAGTGTATTAAAAAAACACTTATTTGTTAATAACAATTGAGAAAATAAAAAGCACTCTTCTCACCTTTGGGGAACTTTTTATAAACTTTTCCAAAATTGGAAGAAAAAAATAATCAAAATCGGGTGTGAGTCAACAGAGTTAGAACTTTTTTTCTTTAGTAAATGGACAAGTTTCAAACAAAAAAATAAAGAAAATTAAACAATGCCACAAAAAAACTTTTATATTATGTACTTTTCATAGTTTTTAGATAATGCTTTGACTATAGCAGTTTTTAATATACATATTTATAAACAAAAATGAATTCCTTTCTTATTTTCTTTACTGGGATGTAGTTCCATTTTGAAGCAATTAAGAATTTACTAGATAAATTCTGCTTAAATTAACATTTTTTCTACCACCCAAAGTTGAAGGATTAAAAACTGAAACATCCTTAACAAAATATAATACTTAATAAAATACCACTTAATAGGCATTTTGTGGCTATATTATTTACTAGACATAATAACGAATTAAATACAAATTTTAGTATAAATCAAGAACTGTTATTCGAACACAAAAAAAATAAAAGGAAATCTTGGAAATCGACGCATCTATGAAGGTAAATAACGTTCCATTTCTAAAATTTGATAAAATCAAATAGTGTGTCATGGTTTCGTCTTGTTTGTTTTGTTTTAACATGCAACGTGATTGTTTTCTTCGCAGGCTAAATATTTAATAACAAATTTGCACATGTGTTTCAGTTAAATTATGCGTCAGTGTCAAATTGCAGTGTCCCACTTTTAAGAGGCAGGAAGCAGCCTGGTCTGCAAATGCTTAGAGAATTCTTAAAAAAAAATGTATATGTATCACACGCGTCAAATCTGCTGTTTGCATATTCTGTTTTCAGTCACCATAACCATTTACCAACGCTGTCAAGGTTGTCTGAATGAATGTGAATGACGATATTATTTGTCACTAATTGCACAAAAGAGTCATAATAATGTCTAATGTTGTTTTTCACACAACAGTAACCGTTAACAAAATCCAAAAGTTCACGGTTAGTTTAAGTTCAAGACCGAAATAGAAACATATTCGTGACATCTACGTAAAAATGAGGGTGTATACGTGGTATTTAGAAATGTCAAGATCACAAGTAGTTTTTCAGTCTTAGATTATAGTTCAATCCAGTGATTATATACATTTCCTGGTTATGGAAAGTGGATTCACCTTGCATTTCGACCTTCCGTCACCTTCGACCTCCATAACTGCATTACTCGCTTTTACTTTTCACTTCCTAGTCGTACCCAATCGTGATATATTAGAATATCATGCGCGATAAAATATGGTATGTCTCAATACAAGAAAGCGTATTTATAAAGAAGAGGGCGAATCGGAAACCTGTTCTGGAGGGGATGTTTGAAATTTATTCTATCATGAATATGTATTTATTTGAATTAAACATTTTTTTACGAAAAATAAAAACTTTTCGGAATTTGTTAGAGAATACAGATGAGTTGTGCCAGAAGTCGGAAACCGACGCTGATATGAGTTTTTAACAAGCTTTTAGCTTCACCTGTATGTTTGTATGTAACGGAATCTTTCAACGAGATTTTCACATACTTCAAAACGTCAGATTAAACTGAAACTTTGCACATTTATCAAGGATTGATGACAATACAATAATTTTATAACTTTGTCCTAATATCCTTACCAGGTTAAGCGTATGCCATCTACAGAATGACGGTTAATTTCATTTATTGGACATTTTGAAAAAAATTCGATTTCAAAAATTTTCAAGAAATTTTGAAATGAAAAATTTACAAAAAAAATTGAATTGAAAAATTTTGAAAAAAATTTGGTAAAACAACTAAAAACACGCTTTAAAGGGAAACCGAACTAAAAAGTAAAAAATAAGAAAAAATGTGACTCTCGGCTGCGCCTCGAGTGCACATTTTTTCTCGTAGATTAAAGGCTTGTTAATCCCCTTATATAATTAATAACTAAAAACTTTAACACAATTAAAAATTTAGTATTCATTGTTTTATGTTATTAATTTTTAGTTAGTTTTTAGTTACTTTAGTTAGTTTTATTAATTTCAGTTCCAAATATCATAAAAAATAACATGCTGTTTTAAAAATATATAGTCTTATGTTTGGCAAATATTCTTTTATTTACAAATGACAAAAGAGACTAACAAGAAGTAAATATCTGGTCATTGAATTAAAATCGGATATTGTCTAAAATTTGGTGAACATTTATTATTTTTGAGAATAAAAAAGTTTTTTTTATTAGTAAATAATATAAGAAATTGACGAGAAGTCAATATCTGGTTATCACTTTAAGATTATATTATGGTCTAAGATTTGGTGAACATTTAATATTTTCGGGCAAAGAAAGTATTTTTTTGTGTGTGTATTTTCATAAAATTTGGTAGCCTGTTAAATACTACTCAAAACTTAACAGAAGAGAATAACGATCAGACTCCTGTCAATAAATTAGGATTACGCATTTTCATACAATATAAATCAGTACTTTATACTGAAATTTATTTCTTATTCCATACAAAGTAAAGTGATGACATTGTGGGAAACGTTTACGATGAAGTGAATTGAATTATTTTAATTCTTACTACATTACTACAAGGAAGACATTTATACTCAATGAAATTATTTTACTCAAGAACGTCCGTGGAACCTTGGCTTAATATATTATAGCTGTTTGCAGTATACAGAGTGTAGTTCAATATTCGCATTTATATTCTAAATAAACCAAAACTGCAGCAAATTTGAACAATTTTATATAAAATAATTATTACTTCCATAGCGTAACTCTCTAGAGTTCGAATTTTCAGCTAAGGCCTGTGGCGACGATGACACAAATAAGACATTAAAAAATACGACTCTATAACCATTTACACATTTAAAGGCAATGATTCCATGCCCAATATGTGCGTTTATTAATTTTAATTGTTTATTAATTTTTCCCCCAACAAAAATTATAATAGCACGGTATGCATGTTTTTTGAGTTACTCTCTTGAAAAACTCCAGCTTCCTAATTCTTGTTCACCAGATTTTTCCAACTGAACATCAGGCAGAGAAAAAACAAATTGGAAATTAATATTGTGTTTAGTCTAAGCCCTTAATGGAAAAAAATTGTTTGAAAAGAAGAAAGAAAATTGTGAATAACTGAGGGGTCAAGTTGACTGAGGGAGTTGCATAAGATTTTATATTTATTATAATTATATCGTTTTACATAATGTTTCGATAAAAATAAAAATGTTCTCACCTTGTATACGTTTCTTGTGAGAGAGTTGCTTTTCACTGGCATTTTATATGCCCTTCGATCCAGGATACGCACGAAGAATACAAATAATTGTAATTTAATCCATAACAAAAATTAATTATCATCGGACGTTTATTGCAATATTGTAATTAGGTTTCAATATATTACTGCAGAAATGCAATACAGTACATTATATAGGTACTTTATTATAATATTTCTAACAGACTTGTTAATTAATTCGTTACTGTTTACAAAGTAAAATAATGGATTATTATTTTGAAAATAGGTTTTTATTTAGATTCAAGGTGAGAAAATGAAAGCCAGATTTGTAGAATAACTACTTTTTGCTGCGTTCCATTACATAAAAACGCGTTGTCTGCAATGAAAAAATTCATTTTGTTTATATTTATTGATAAAATTAGAATTTGTCGTATTTAATATGTAATTTCATAAGTAAGAGTCTCAAAAACCGCAACAGCAAAATCGTCTTAAGAATATGCAGATGCACATGATTTAATGCAGATATATGATATTACATTAATGGCCAAGCCTCACAGAAACATCTCTAACAGCCGACATTCCTTTTGAAAAATTAAAGAATCCCGGCAGGCTCGCGTACTTCCCTTGAAAAATTAAGCACCGAACAGTTACTCATCCGAATACATTACAAAATTATGTTGATCGGGTTTATGAAGCCGTCATGCAAAGAACTGGTGAAACTCTTTCCTACTTGTATACGGTGCAAGGAAAATCACAAATCAAAAAATTGCTGCAAAAAAAATCAAAGTTGGAATTATTACCACCAAGTTCAGAGGCAGTCACTCAACATTCATTACGAGTATTCTACAAAATTCAGAAATGGCTTGACCATGAAAAAAATTCACAACAGAGGGGTAGAAAAAAACTAACGACTCCTGTGACAACACTTTTTGTGCCAACACCAGAATCAATATTGCAACTTATCTCCTGCAACCGCAACAGAAAAGCAGGTTTAATGCTCACAAATTTACGGAAATTGTCAGGGAGTACAATGTGTAAATTCATACATGGATAAAATTATCAAGGTTTTAAACGACGCAGAAGATTTAGATGCAATCGACGAGAATGCGAAAACTAATTTGGAAGATATCGTCCAGGAGACGGATGCTATCGATTCTGATTTTCTTTAGATAGAAAGTATGTTTCATTCAATATAAAGGTCCTCACTTATACAATGATTATGTACTTTTCCATTTTGCAGAATATACTCACAGATAAACAAGCAGAAAATGAAGGAAACAAACGTAAAATTCGGAAAAAATTTTTAATAAAAAAGTCAAAATTAATATTATTTAACAACATTTATCAATACAGACAAATTCGTAGTGAACTGAATCCGACCCTGTTAGCTGCTTCAAGTTTGCGATCCTAATCATAAGTGCTTCAGATTTTTTTCCAAAACGTGATTCCCAGTATATTAAGAGCGTGAATTTGACACTTTAATATCTGATTAATTTTAATTTTGATCTTTGATTAATAGTGTTCAATTTACATGAGTACCTAATACTACTCCAGACATCATCGCCTGACAGAAAATTTAATAATCAGATAAAAATATTATAAGAACGGTATTTGCTCAGATCATTTCACGATTAACTTGTTAAAATATGCACAGTGCAGTGCAAAGACCTTACATTTGTATAACACATGCAAACGCAAGTCAGACGTAAGCTGTGAAATATTTTGCATTTGATAATCATAAAAAATGTGACAGTCAAAAATTTTAATATGGGACTCCGTTTGCATAGGTTTTTTATATTTTTTTGAGATTTATTTTTGCCATGTTGGGCTAGTATCATACCACTTCCTAAAACTTCCAAAATTAAAGTTGAAGAAACTTAACCCTAATGCAAAACAAGTTCAATGATAAATCATTATTATCAAACATATTATTCATGTTCAAATGTAAAAGTACCTTTACTTAAACAGCATGTACTCGCAAAAGAAAGGAATTTTCCTGAAGTACCGAGAGAGAGTTTTGCGATATTTTAGCTTTAGCTGTATTGACCATCACTTCACAAAATACAGATTCATTACACCACATAAGTTTTATGACTACTCTGAGTGCAGAGAAATTGAAGATAACATTTTGACCTACGAGATCTGAGAAGAATAGAAATCAAAAAAATATCCCAAAGGCATGTTCGTAAGCGATAAAATTATGTGTTTAACAGCCCTAAAGGAAAGGATAGATTTAGTAACACGAGTCGTGGTGGCATCAGTGGTGCAACTTGCAACTTCAATTGAATAGTCTTCTTGAAGATAAAGGGGAATAAGAGTGTAATTACTCCAGTCACATTACAATTCGCCTGCCGAAAAAATCCAAGTTAACTGAAATTTTGCATACACCTTTATATTGACCTTAGAAGTAACGTCTCAATGCCTTCCACATGTTCCTCTTCGTCTTTTCTCTCTTCGTTTACTTCTTCCTCATCACTTTCTTCTGCTTCTTTAATGTTTTCTGTTATGAGATCAACAAGATCAATCTCATTATATTCTTCACCTTAAATATTTTCTATTGAGTCTTCAATCACACTATCAATATTTGCGTTAAGATATGACTGCCCATGACAATGACCACAAGCTACTGAAGAAGACAGCCCAACTTTTCTGCACCTGCAGTTCGTGTTACATCCTTTAGTGCAATCGCAAGAGAAGATGTTTAGAAGTGCATATGTCTTACTGGGCACCAAAATATTATTATTGACCGTCCACCCCTAGTGTTCAGGATTTAAATTATGGCCAAGCCAATGGATACTTTTGATTTACGAGCTCCATACATTACCAGAAGAATGCATACTCCATTCTGCAAAATGGTCTCAATTGGACAATTTTCCTGCTTAGACTTCTGCTGATTGCTGCAAGTCTGGGCGTTTCTCCAACATTTTAAGAACATATATTTTTTCTTTGTTAAAGAGTGTGGATGTTGTGCCGCACCTAGTGATGGCATGTAGAAGCAATAGATGCTTTTTACAATTAGGAAATTTATCTATGCTAGTAGAAGAGTATATCTTTGATTCTATTTTTCCTCTACCTGGTTTGAGGAAGAGAACCTGCTGGTTAGAAGAAGCACGTCCTATTAGGAGAACTAAAAGATCTACATCTTCTCCGATGGTAGTTGTGATGTTCTGATTTCTGCGACCTTAGACCTTGAATAACTGAAGACGCAAGCGTAATCGATGGGGACTTTTGAGACGTTGCCTCTAAGGTCAAAATAAAGGTGTATACAAAATTTCAGCTCACTTGGAGTTTTTCGACAGATGCTGCTTTTTCCGCCTAATGTATCTGGACTAGTTGTCAACATTAGGAAATAGGTGAAGACATTCGTCAACAACCTTCGTATTGATCGATTTTGGAAATAATTCAAAATTTGTAATAAAGTAATGTACAAAATCTCGTATATGAGAACAGCATTCCAAACCAGTATGAATTTCCATAGCAAAACTGTTGTAGGATGGCCCACCAGTTAGCTCAACAGAAGAAGTGAATAGCTGATTTAGTTCTATTAATAATATGTTGATTGTTTGTGCCAAGAACGATTATAGATGTTTGTTTTTTCTGCTTTGCTGGTTGCGGTGCTTATGACCTTCCGTTAAACTTATTGTACCTCCATAACCTCATTATGTCATTAGATTGCTCCCAAATGGCTGTCTCATCTCAGTCAGTTAAGTTATCCCATTGTCCAACCTTAAGATGTTCACATAAGCCATAAGGCATTTCGTGTCCTTCACCATAGACCTTGCACTGCCCTTTATGATGATTAAGTGATTATTTGGTATTAATCATGCCACAGAATTCCCACTGCATATATGAGCTGTTTTATGATTAGCTTTTGTAATCTCTGTTGGACTTCAATTTCATGGTTCACCAATGAACGTGCGTGACTTTATCATTCTTGTTGCTCGGGTCCAATGCAATTAATTGTTGCTTTACCGATCCTCTTGTGGTGCTTATCATCATAGCTCAGTTTGAGTTTTATTTGGCTAGAATGTTTGCCGACTCGTTAGCTATGTTATCCTGGTGTTTTCACGTCCACTGTAACTGTAGATCATTGTATTTAGCCAGGAACTTTTTACCATTTTAGAACGTACTTCCTCCAAAACTTTAAAGGCTAGTTGGTTGCCAATGTTGATACAGATTCTTCTACCATACCGTTTTGTGTCACAAACTTCTAAAGTTATAACTTCTGCCACTATGAGCAATTACCCAGGTCTGCCTGGTTGATTATACCCTTATCTCTTGCTTTGGTGCTATTTGGCGTATTTGATTCTTTGGTATATCTTCGCACCTGCTTTATTCTTTTGTCTTTCCACTATGGTATTTTCACCCTCAAGGTTTTCACGAAGCCTGCAAGGTACTAAATTTTCTCATTATCTCAGGTTTTATCACTAGACTAGGAGGCACGGATTATTGTAATATGCAACCTTTTGTTATACCCAATACACCACTCTTGATTGTACTTACCATGCTGCTGCAGACGCATAAAACCTTGGTGACTTTCTAGATCAGTTGTAAAGTTCAATTTGGTATCTCAAGGTTTGGCTTCGTTGGTCTCCTTTAATTCTATTCCCTAATAATACAGTTTCTTCAGATTTTGAGGTTTCCTTTTCTGTATGAATGTTACCACAGTAGTCGTCCTGGATCTCTGGATAACTCTTCCTGCGTCTACCATTTTGAGAACTCTTTGTATCTTTCAACTATCGCTGCTCCAGTTGTGGTAGGAACCCAGCTAGTAGTTAAATTATAACCAGCTACCACAAAAAGGGTGATGAGATCTTCCCCCCTGTAGATAGTAGTTAATCCAAACATAAATATAGGGTTCCTAGACAATTACTGGTGTTTGATCGTATAACCTAGTGGGGATTCTATGATCTCTCGTCTATCAATCCATGAATCGAGAGACACCTACTTTACATATTGCTTCATTTCCCATTAAAATAAATTATTACCCTTAGAGGTATACATATAGACGAATGGTTTTTATTATTGGTAAAAATATATAACAACCAGTATACATAAGAATTAAATATATAAATAACTAGGCAATAACATCGATAGAAATTCTTGTTACGCTACGTGTACCTGTAAAAATGACAATGAGTACTGCATGCCACCCACTGGTAAAACTATAATAAACAAATTGAAAATAAAATAATAAAAAGTTAAAAAAAGCCGGGCGTGTGTGGTAATGAATTTATAAGGAAACTTACAAGGCCACTTACGCTATGAATAACTTAAGTTTTCTGTTTTTCATATTAGAATAATTTATTGTTACTTCGAACGTAATAAAATCGCTGTTAGAAGTTAATAAGTCAACACTTATTTTTAGGTTTGCGCCATGAGAGTGTAATAAAACACAATTATTGTAATTGCTTCTCATAAATTCTACACTACTATACATGACTATTACTACCATATAAATTTTAGTATTTAAGCTACATCATAATATGTGATAATCATTTGCTAAATTATTTGTGGGCAGCTTAGGTCGCAGTTTTTAATAATTTTACTTGTAAATCATGTTCTGTAATAGAACAGAATTGGAGAGGAACGGAAATTGCAACGTTTTCAGGGTCACCTATGTGTTCATAAATAGAAAAAACTTTTAAAATTCAAATTGGTTTCATTGAGATATTTCGCTTGTTTATTCCACTTATTGGTTGAAAATGCTAATGTTGAAGTTGTTAAATACCTGATAGTGAATATTTCTTGCTTCAAAGAAAAAATTTTGAACTAATACTGCGACCCTATTCAATGACGTGCATTTCAAAATTCGTACATGCTCTTGATCCTGTTTTCTATACTTACACCACTAGTCACTAAATAAACTATTATTTATCAAGTCATAAATGGATCTCACAAGTCAGCTTGTTACTATATAATTAACAAAATTATAATTCCGCAGGTTAACATACCCATAAACAAAACATGTAAATGTATTCATTTTATTCCGCAATTAACTAGATCAAACAGACCTAATTTTTTATTTTATAAATAGAAATTTTGAACGGATTAGAGAGTAAAAGTAAAGAAAGTGCTTCACATTAATTGGTACTCGAAAGAAAGTGACAGTAGAAGTGATATCTTAAAAATATTCATCAGCTCGACGTAGTAAGCTTTAGATAGAAAACTGAAGTTGAAGTAGGTCGTTCAGAGTAATTTAAAGAATTAATAAATTAATTATCTCCGAACGTCTTTCAACATCACGTAAGGCGCATGCAGGGAAGTTAATATGGAGATACTGATTGATCTGCTAAACAAATAACTTCTAGAGAGGCACTGAAGCGTCAATTTTAAGATAAGACGTCAATCATATCGTACTATCGCACATGATTAATTACATATATGTATATGTTCAACTAATTATCTTTCTTTTAAATAATGCCACCAACATGTTATTTTCATAATTGGTTAATAAAATGATTAAAAAGAAAAGTATGCAAAATATGGACAAGAGACTTTGGATTAGAAATATCACATTTAATGCATCAATAACTTCGTTAATAACTTCTTATATTG
Source organism: Rhagium mordax (assembly GCA_963680705.1). Classification (NCBI taxonomy): domain Eukaryota; kingdom Metazoa; phylum Arthropoda; class Insecta; order Coleoptera; family Cerambycidae; genus Rhagium; species Rhagium mordax. The sequence goes on from OY796661.1 coordinate 69,513,439, forward strand.
TCAAATCCTGCAAATTTAGTAACAAATACATGTATCGTGTGCTTTAGGCAGAGGATGAAACCTCAAAATTACTGTCATCAATACTGATAGTAGGGTAGGTTTCACTCCTCCATTTTAAACCTCTATATATAACCGAAAATCATATGTAACTTAAAATTTTGTTGTTTTTCGCAATATACAAAGAGGAAGGGGTAATTTGAAATGAAAGAAATTAATATGTATGTTCGACTCCCCTCTCAATGCCTGATCCAACGATATGTCGCACGGTTACAGTACAGGCAAAATGTACCGAAATTCATAAAATTAGCAAGAAAATTGCGAAACCTTTGCAACTCTTTACTTATTATTATGTGATATTGAAGGTGGATTTTTGAATAAATTTTTTTGCTTTAAACCATTTAATCACCTCATCTACCAATTATACACCCCCGAGCTTGGGTTCAATTTTGTTGAATTATTAATTAAAATTCTGGTATTATTAGCAAATAAAATGAATCTGGCGTCAGGAAAACGGCACTCCAAGTCATTTGTATACAGTACAAAAAGAAGAAACCCCAAAATTGAGCCTTGAGGAGTATCTCATATAACATTACCAGGTGATAACCAAATTGTTTCTATATTATTGTTACTTAATTTGCAGATAAAAATAATCAATTATTCTTAAATTATTTGTATCCTGTATGTGTATTTTGGAAAATTAATTAACAACTGAAGAAAAGTTAAATTTTACAATATCACATATTTTTTCTTTTATTATTAGCACAATTAATTCGATTTTCGAAACGATTAAAAATACCGATTATGCATATTGCCAGTTAAAAAAATCTTATGAATTTCCGAGACAGATGGATAAATTAAAAATAATCCAAGCCTAGTTTATTTTTAGCAGCGATGCATTCCGAATGTCATTAAATACTAACACATCCGTTACTTGATGTTGTTATCTAACATTTCTTTTCCCAAGGTTAGTTGCTTTGTGCTCTAAGCAAGGTCATTGCTGACTATCGATTGATTTTTCTAAATCGCCACGAACCTAATAACCATGTTAATGTGATTAAGCGTTATTATAGTATTCAAAGGTCAATGAGTAATTCGATCAATAAATATATCCACTCTTTATATCCTACATAAATTATTATTATTAATATGTTGATCAGCGACAAGAATAATGGGTTTTATACGCGGACCAGATGGAAATTTACTATATTTCTACTTGCTTTTTTATGCACAACACATAGCAACACTTTTCTGCATAGAAACACTTCAACATAGAACAACAAATTTATCAATTATCACTGCAAATATTTTTCGTTTCCATGTTCTTCTTTTATTTAAGTATTTCATTCTGGACCTCTCAAGGGATTCTTTTCTATTAAAATTTTCAATTTCTCATTCGTTACCGTTTAGTACAGAATATTTTTTTACGAATCTGAAGTCAGAAATTTAGAATTCATGATTGCACCCCTAATATGGCCGATATAATAGGGGTACAATGTAAAGACATTTTCTTTGCAAATTGTTATATTTTAGGACATCAAACTTATATCTTAATAAGAAAAATGATTGCTCCTACCTCTAAGAGGGTGAAAACCACCCCTAAAATCTAAAAATCAATAATTAACGAAGTACTGAGAATAAATTATTGAGACTTATATTATTTATATTTTTGGAGTCACTGATGACGAATGTGAAGACAGAAATTAAAAACTTTATGTTACACCCTCAATATAGCCGATATAAAAGTGGTAAAAAGGATGAATTAATCAATTTCTATTTATTTTGAGAAATTAGAGCTTTCTTAGCAGATTGTTACATTTTGAGACATAAAAATATCCCCTATTAAGAAAAATAATTACTCTTACCCCTAAGATAGTGAAAACCACCCCTAAAGTTAAAAAGTCAATAACTACGAAGTTCTGAGACTAAATTACCACCAAACGAGCAATATCGTAATTTGCTATAACGAGGAGCGAGATATGACCGAAATAATCGGTCATATCTCCTTTGCAATTAACGCTAGAAATCATCCAAAAAAGTATTTTGAAGGTCTTTTAATCCTTTTCAAGGTCAAGTAGTCAAGTAGTCAAAAAGTTGTTAGTTGTTCTAATTTATGGGGTGTGTCTTTATGTTTTTTTTCTATATTCATCTTGAATGCGTCAATTAAAAAAAAGAACCTTATGAATTAACTTCAAATACTTTTATCTCCTAACCTATTATCTTTTTAAAAAAATAGAAAAAGTAGCATTTTTCTTAGTTTATTACTATTATATATTTATACACACAGATAAGTCCAGGATGCTTCGAACACGACAGGGATTAGGACGAATATACGGGTGGCCGACAACTCGCCTCAGATCGAAATTTGTAGATTAGGAGAAGGGCGCTGTGGCCACTCACTGCTCAGCCTCAGCTCAGCAGTCAGAATACCGTTGTTAGTATCTCATTAACCGTGTTGGGATGTAGAACTCATGTCTAAAAAAAATTTGATTTACGTATTCTGGACCAACGTTTCGAAATTTTTCTAACTTCAATAATTTATCCTATATAGGATTATTTGTTGTAATTTAAAAAAAATCTCAAAACACATTCAAATATTTCCATTGTTTGTTTTTTCGCAACAAAAATGTGATTCTACAACATAAAATTAATTGTCGCTGTACCTCGAGTGTGGCAGGTGTAATAAAAATTATTATAAAAGAATCCAAACAAGGAACAGTAGACGCGAGAGCCATCGGCTACAGCGCGGAGATCCACGATTCCCACCACTGTGTCCGCTTGCCTACAACGGGCACAAGTAAATCGCGCAAACTAATACCCATGTTCGAACCTCCTCGGCCTTTACTGTATATATATTTTGTCGATGGTAACATTCAGCTAAGATTCTTCCCTACTAAGTTATTTAACCTCAAAGCCAAAATAATTCATTACTTCAAACATTTTTAAAATACCTTATGTTATTTCTTATTCACAACAGTGAAAAATATGTCAGACAGAAAAAAATTGGTGAGGTCCAGAAACCAAATTCTTTTGTATTTCGAAGTGCTGAAACCGAATCAGAGATCTAAATTAATAAATAGATATAAGGGACTAGGTGAGAGTTATTGAGGAATTTAGGTCAACCTTCTGAAGCCCCCATTCTCCCAAATATCCAATCCACATGTAAAGGCAAATTAGAAAAATTTGTCTATCAGTTATTATCTTCGAACGATCTGTACTTAAACTTAGGGCCTACGAGGCAAAAGAAAGCCAACCGAAAGGCAAGTGCTCTCTCTGCCGACGTAAGTTAAGTTTTTCGGTAGAGCTTGTTATTATATGCACTGAGGCCTTAAAGATTACCCAAACGAGCAAATCTAACCAGCCGATGCATATTTTATGGAACAAAAAACGAACGGAGGAATTACTGATTAGCTCTAATTTGATTTAGTAGGATTATACAGCGGTACTCACGAACAATCTCACGAAGATCTCTGAATTTCTATACTTAACTGAAGGCGGGCGGACGGATAGTAGCGGACCACGGTGTATTCTTACCAAGATTATTTTCAAGAAAATTATAATTCGTAGCGGCGGTTACGGTCGAGATTCTGGTAGGTTTGCGGACGGACGAGGTGTCAGGAGTGACTGAAGTTACAGTCTCTCTGGACTGTCATGAACTGTTTCTTTCTGGATGCTCCTCCGGCGTTTTATAACTTACTTTAATGACGTATTTCACTTGTTTTGTTTTTCTTTTTGAGTGACCAACAGTAATCGGCCATCGTACGTTCGTCCCACCTTTGATATCAACGCTCCATTTCTTTAATATCTTGGAGGAACCATCCTCCTTGGTTTTCACTGTGATATCCAAGATTTCAGGGAAATGGTCAAGATAAGAGGGGAGGAAATATGATTTGAGATTCATCAAATATGCCAATTGTTTGCGTCAACAATTCCTTCCTTTAGTTTAGCGTTTGACATATTCGAAATTTTTGTATTGTATAATAATTATTCTAGTAAACTGCTTCACCAGACCGAGTTTAATGCGGAAGAGTAGAAGAAGAATTTTTGATGAAACAATTACAGGTTCCTCAATGACCGGTTTTAGGTTCAGAATTCAGAAGTTAGTGTTTGCCTTTCGGCCAAACTGTTTTCTTATAATGATCCAGCCACTTACCAGTTGTACCTTTACAAAATCAAAGTTTTCAACCCCCTGTAACTCGGCGGGTTTTAAAGCAAAAATAACGTTATAGGGTTTTTTTTTGGAGTAGAATTCGACGATCTACACGTTCCCAATAGTCACTTTTTTTCCCCGAAATTCCTTAGTTTGGATGAAACTCACCACTAACGAAAAAGCACCCGCCTTCCTTTTTAATATTTCATATTTGACCCATCTTCCTAATCACTCCATACACCATTTTATAGAAAATTATTAAAAACAGCAAGTTAGTGCTTTGCAGTTTTGTGAGGTTCTTGTGAGAGAAAACAGGTTCTGCGTGCATTGTGCTATTTTCTATCATTTAAATAAATTTTACTATAACCCTGTACACAAAAATTTGAAGAAATATTGCCACGTTATTTTGAATCGACTCGTAGAATTGTAAAATGCTAAAATAGAAAGACAACACACTGAACATTAATAATTGTAAAAAGAAAATTAATTGCTATTATAACAGCCGTTGAAGAAAACAGAAATGACTGAAAGAAACTTTTTCCTGGCTTTTCCCAACTTTCCGCTGCAAAACACGAGAAGAGAACCCCATAAATTCTTAGATAGTTAGACCGCTGCATCGTTTATCAAGATGGATGGATGGAGTTTCATTGACTGGCTGCATGTGCACGACATTAACAATGTGCGCAATTCATGACTAACTGCGATCTAAATTTGTGCAGGTTTGGGCTGGATTTCAAGTGCAGCGAGCTAGGGTCAAGGTTTTTGGCTGGTATCGATTTAGGGCGGCGCCCCACACTGCCAAGGCCCATCTCGGTCACGGGGAAGGTCAGCGGGGCCGGCTGGGTGTTCGACCAACACGTTGACAAGTAAATAAACAGCAAATAAACCTTAATTGGTTTGTTTTCAATTAGCTGTTATTCGAAGGTTAACAGATAACGTGCGCAAATTATATTGTTTGTTAGAAAGCCCTATGTACGTCGTTTTATTTGCAAGATATATTTTTTGCATTCATTGGATTAACACATTTACATTGGCGTAACCGATGTTTATAGAACAAGATAAATACACTTCATCCTAAATATGTGGATATGATAGATAATAATTTATTTGTTGTTAAATTAACACACGTGGAGCACATGGTCGTCGACAACAGGGGTAGTGGAGGGAAATTAGAATTTAAAAGTGATGTACTCGGGAAGTTACATTTTCTTTTGTTTTTTGTGTTTTACATGCAAATGAGTCGAAATCTGAAAAAATTAACTAAATCGGGCTGCGGCTTCGCGAGCAAAGCGCATAAAAGTGTATTTTTGATGCATTTCGAGTGCATCGCCCCACTATTTCTTAGATATGTCCTGCTCTATTAGAAAAATAGAAAAAACTATAATACTCGTAAATGAATAGACTGTCGAACTGTTGGATTATAGTTACATTAAAAGAACATCCTAACCTCAAAAAATCCAAATTTCTCAATTTATTTCTTTTTTAACTAATAATGCAATAAGTGGGGTAAAAATCTTCATATCTTTACGAAAATTGGGGAAAATATGAATTTTCATGCTATAAATACGTGACTAAATTTAAAAACAAAATTAATTTTTCTGGTCACAATTGAATGTTTTCGAAAAAATTAAAGCGCTTGTCATTTAATGAGTGTACTTTCTATTTTTAAGTGTAGGTTTTTTTATGTACCTTTTTGTGAACATATGCCAGAATCTATTTATCAAGTTAAAATGTCGTTTTTATAATTAAAAAAAATTAAATTTCGTTTTTTTGACATTTTCTCACATATATACCTACCGTATCTTTTATGCCAGCTTTCATATAAGTTTTGTATAAAACGATATTAAATTAAATTATGAAGAATATATGACAGTTAAAATAATTAGTTGAAAAGAATAAGAGCAACTTTGTTTGACGCTATCGAATGGACATTAAAAGAGCTTTCGTAAGGTGTATTATTATATTTACTTTCTTTTACTATACATATAAAATACAAAGTATATATTATAAGCTTTAGTATCCTTATTTTGGAATGTTTGAAAACGAAAATGAAAAATCACAATAATAAATGACCATTTATGTTTAAAATCATCTTAAAAACTAAATTTGAGTCATTTAAATCACTATTTTCACTTGCATCATCAGAATCATAAATAACTTCTTCTATTTCACAAACTGGTTCGTAGGTACAGGGTGTTTCCTATAAAACTATACCCCCCCTTATTTCGGTCAATTACCACCGATTTTAATTTTTCAAAAACCGGTCTAACACAGAATTTTCCGTATATTTTGAATATACTATTACTTTTTTTCCTACTTCAACCGTATACGAGGGGCAGAAAAAAGTATGGTTTTTTTAAATGGAACACCCTATATATTTTTACATATTTGGATTCGCCTCGTCCTTCTGATTACAAATATATATGACACTTATATATTTGCTATAAAATGGCGTAAATAATTGAATTTAAACTTGGGGCGTTTCCTTAAAAACTATACCCCTCTTATTTCGGTCAATTATTTACGGATCAAAATTTTCAAAACCTACACATAGATTTTTTCGTAGATTTCATATATGCTATTACTTTTATTCTACCTTCAACGGTATACGAGGGGTGGAAAAAAGTATGTTTTTTTTATGGAATGCCCTGTATTTTTTTACATACATAAGTATTATATATATATTTATAATCAGAAAGGTAGGGTGGATCTAAATATGTAAAAAAATACAGGGCATTTCATAAAAAAAACATACTTTTTTCCACCCCTCGTATACCGTTGAAGGGAGAAAAAAAGTAATAGCATATATGAAATCTACGAAAAATTCTGTGTAGGTTTAGAAAATTTTGAATCGTTAATAATTGACCGAAATAAGGGGGGGGGGGGTATAGTTTTGAAGGAAACGCCCTAAATTTAAATTCAATTATTTACGCCATTTTTATAGCAAATATATAAGTGTCATATATATATTTGTAATCAGAAAGATGAGGCGAATCCAAATATGTAAAAATATATAGGGTATTCCATTTAAAAAAACCATACTTCTTTCTGCCCCTCGTATACGGTTGAAGTAGGAAAAAAAGTAATAGCATATTCAAAATCTACAGAAAATTCTGTGTTAGACCGGTTTTTGAAAAGTTAAAATCGGTGGTAATTGACCGAAATAAGGGGGGGTATAGTTTTATAGGAAACACCCTGTACATGCTAGACTCCAAAATTTGCGTATTCGATTCACTTGCATAATCTGTATTTGTCTCACTATCAAAATAGACAGTAATTTTCTTTAGCATCACTGATCATTTTAATATTTTCGGATTCGTCATCTGCAAAAACAGCATTGTCTTGTGTATCATCATCTATTAATTCAGTAGGCACATTTGCAGAATGTGTGCCTTTGCAAGAACGACATAGAGTAGTACAATGGCTTAAACCATTTTCAGATTTTTTCCATGATTGAGTTTGCAAATAAACTCTTAACGAGTGTTGATATAGATCATCAGATGTTGGTGGAAGCAAAGACAAATTACATGCAACAGTTCTTTTGAGTTCAAACGTTTTTTGAAATAACATGAACCTCATAACATTTAAATCAGTATGTGTCTTAACACTTGCTTCCCCTACACTTCCTAATGCTGCCTTGTAGAATCTAGCCGATCTAGACAACGACGTCGCCCATTTAAAACATATAAACATATAAATAATAATTTTTTTACGAGAATTCTTTCATTTAATTAAGAATTACATTGAAATAAAAGTTTTATGAAAATCTGACAAATGATATGAAAAAATATCAAAAAATTCAATAAAATTTTTCAAATTACATAAAAAACCTACACTTTAAAAAAAAAGTTTACCTTACGACCATTTCTCATTAAATTGCAGGCGTTTTAATTTTTATCGAAAATGTTCAATTGTGGCCGTAAAAATAAAATTTAGTTTTTAATTTAATTAGGTACGTATTTATAGCGTGAAAATACATGTTTTCTCCAGTTTTCGTAGAGATCTGAAAATTTTTACCCCACTTATTGCATTATTAGTAAAAAAATAATAAATTGAAAAATTTGGATTTTTTGAGGTTAGGATGTACTTTTAATGTAACTGTACCCTAACAGTTCAATAGTCTATTCATTTACGAGTATTTTAATTTTTTTAAATTTTTCTACGACCAAAAAAGCCGGAGGTATTTAAAAAATAGTGTAGCGATTCACTCAAAATGCACACTTTTATGCGCTTTTCTCGCAAAACCGCAGACCGAATTTTAAAATTTTAAAAAATTCTCATCAATTATTTTCCCTCCACTAGGGTGCTTCAATGCATACATGAGGAGTATTGATATTAGACACTTAAATAATATTATTTATAACCCTTTCTAGTTAAATTTCAACTTAGCAAGTTTTCTGTTTACTTTACTTCTTTAACTTAACCCTATATCTCGCAGAGTTCAATGTTCTTAATTTAACGATCGGCTGTTGCCAATTATTTATTATAACCTAGTCACAGGTGTTTTCATTGCAAACACAAACTGCCAATTTAGTTGAGTTGGTATAATAGAATGGGATGCATATTCTTTGGCGTTAAGTAATTAGCATACTCGTATCATCATCTGATTTTTATATGCTTCGATCTGATCGATAAATCGATGGAGTTACAAAATATGTTTTTATTAGAAATGGATTTTCACAACGTAACCTCATCATCGATTAACTATTTGAAGTATTTATTTTATTGTTCAATTGAATTATAAATACACAAGGAAACAAACCTGTTGGTTATATTGGAAACTTAATCACGTATAGGAGAGCTGACCTATTTTATAGGAAAGCCTATATTAATATTCTGTAATTTTAATAAACTCATTCTGACAGTATATACGAGTAATATAATTCAGAAGAAGAGTAGATGGACATGTAGATTCGCTACCCTTGCCTGGCTATAATATCTAGTAATTTCCGTTCATAACCGACCATAATATAACAGTAAAATCAAATTGCTGCTTTAAAACTAAAATAAATGAGAGTGACTGCTCCGAATATATTATTTAAATTTTTATATGAAAGTTCTAACTTACTTTAAATTGGATCCAAGCAGTCCCAAATAAACAGAAAACTTTTGTAGCAAACCATGTGGCAGAAATACACAGCATTTAACAAATTCAAACAAGTACAAAAGTTTTTGTATGTATAATGTAAATGTGTTTCTGGCGTCTTTATTTAGAGCCGTAATCATTACATATTTGCATATCTAAAGAAATTATAATCTAGGGGAAATTGAAAATCCCCTTTGACTTACATCTTGCTGAAAAAAAAAAACAGCAAATAGCCATTTGAAATCTTTGTCCACTGAAACTTAATTTTCAATTTATTCTTGATTCTAACCACAGGTTTGATTAAATATTCAACCACTTCTTGGTAACATAACTCCAAAATAATTTTACAATCACGCATTCTCAACATTGCCTAGTTACTTTAAGGGTTGTGCAACAATTTTATCCTTTCGTCTATTTTTACTCCTAACGAAGCCTTACGTGCCGGTTCGTGTGATTTTATTTAACCTACGTACTTTAGATTTACTTGAAAAATAAACTATGCAGTGACCATGGCTCGGTGACTTATACTTACGTCATTAAACCAACTATTGCAATTTTCAATGTTATGTTTGAATTAATTTTAAATGTGGCCACGTGGGATACAACTTCATTTTAATATGAGCAAAACATGTTATTTTTTTAGTATAAGTAAATATTGTAATTTTGTAATTACTTTATTGACAAGTTTTTAATAATGTTGCTTTCTATAGTAATATTTGATATTCAAGAAGAAGCCGTTTCCAGTAATAATTGGAAAATTGTTTTTTTGAGGAGCAACAAGAAAGGGAACATCTTCTATCCGACAGTGAACTTTTAGACTACAAATGGTAAAGGGGCGCTATTAGTAATTAAAATGTGAATAAATTCCAAGCGATTTGTAAAATTTTGAAATTAATCCAACTTGGGATCCCTTATAAATTAGCTTGATTCGCTCATAGTCAATTCTGGATTGTTAGATTTGAATAATCTGTAGTTTGTCTTTAGAAGACTGATTGGAATTGACATACTTTATGAGAAAGATATAATTGCTAACATTGATTACCTGTTCAGTCATCTTTATCATAGCTTAATAATTAAGAACTCCGTTGGTATAGTAAATAATTATTTATATGGAAGGAAACTTTCTAGAATAAGGTAAGCTGTTGTTAATAATTTAAATTTAATAATATTTTTTTTTACTAATAGGCCAATAATTTTCTTTTAGAGTTTTTCCCAAAGTTTTTTCCAAATTTATTTCAGCAAGTAGGTAAGGCTACGTTTTCTTTACCACTAGAAGCTTTATTAGTGAAATATTCCCCTCCTGAGGGAAGTACGCTTTTGCTTGGAGGACGCGATACATTGTTTGAGAGTTATACTTGAGAGTTGTCGAATCCAAACCGTTAGACATTCCGACATACACCTTTCTACAAAAATTACCAGCATTCCTTTTATACCAGCAAATATTAGAGATACGTCAAGGAGTTTCCCTTTATTGTGTCATTTATATACTAGACTTAGTTATTTATAATGTCTTTATTAAAAATTTCAAATAATTTTCTTTTTTATTTCTCTGTCTGTAAAATTTTTACATACATTCATTTAAAACATTTTACTTAGATAAATGACACTTGCTTATGTAAAATACGTTATAAGGAATTTAATTTTTTTTTTTTTGTTCAAGGAACTCATATATGAACGTTTTAATTTTTACTCAGTAGTATTAATTGTTTTTCAATACAGCACATTACATATCACTATATTTTATCATTATCATTAGTGAGAATCAACATGGCTTTTTCCAGGGCCGCTCTGTAGTGACTAATTTGTTACCCTTTGTGCAAAATGTATTTGATTGTATGTCTAAACGAGAACAAGTAGATGCCGTGTATACCGATTTCTCCAAAGCGTTTGATAAAGTTCATCATACTACACTCTTAGTAAAGTTGGAAAACATTGGTATACATGGCAATCTCTAAGGTGGATTACATCATATTTATTCAACAGGTCACAATGTGTTAAAATAAACAACTGCTCATCCTCTTATGTTAACATAACGTCAGGCGTTTCCCAAGGATCCCATCTGGGTCCACTTTTGTTTTCTTTATTTCTATATGATATTTTTTTTTATGTTAAATATATTGAACGTGTTGAAAAAATACAAATTAAATTCGTAAATTTATTAAATTACAAATTTAACAGGGATTTGCATTATTCCAATTATGAAGATAACCTTAAACATTATAGAATGTTAAAATTGTTCTCTAGAAGAATCATAGCATATTTGCTGCTCTTATTTAAAGTTTTCGATAATTTGGTTGACTCTAGATTTATCACTAACAGTCTTTCTCTAAATATAAAGCAATGTGTCACTCGAACAAACAATTTATTTTATTTAACATCATACTTAAACCGATTGCCAATAATTCACCTATTCTTCTTCTTCAGAAGAATTATAATGAATTCTTCTGCCGCATTGATATTTTTTGTAAATCTTTGCATCACGTTAGACGTGAGGCTATTGCTATATTTAGCTGATATTTAGTCACTTTATAGGTTAAATAATGTCTTAGTTTTAGTTTTTCCTAGGTTATAAGATCTCTAATGGTTATCAGGATATATAAAAAAAAAAATTTTGTAGATTTTTAACGTAGGTAAAATAAAACTATAAGTACTTAAGACATAAAAATAAACTGTCCATGATAAAATAAACTTGCCTCAAGCATACATAATATGACTGATGGTCGAGATGGTAGTTATAGGAATGAAAAAATTTTTTGTTATGGTTACAAAATATTTTCTTAATGTCAATGAATACAATTTTGAGTACGAGTTTTCAAGATAAAGGTAGAATTTGTACTTGACGCGATCTGGTCTCCCTGAAGAGCTGAAATAACAGCGAAAGAACATGTACATCTTCTTGTGGACATCGTTGTTGGTTGTGGTGACCATAATGAATGAATTTTGTGGTGAGTTAAAAAAAAATTTTTTTCCAATAATTTATTCGATTCCCGGTCGTGGCAATGGAAAATACTGTGAGAGGGATTTTTCCATTATACACGGATATTGGATGTGGGTCCTTTGTCTTTAAATGTGTAGCCCCCTCCCGCACAAGGCTCTTCTAGAGCCTTCTGGGATAAAGGGGGTGGTAATTACATGTGATGTATTTATATATTATTATTTAATTATACAGATAAAACTTACAAATCATGCAAAATCTAAATTAAAGTAACCCTGGACTCCACTGGTTTTGAGAAACAAAAAAAAGTTCTACCATTCAATGGGACATTCAGGCTTTCGGCTACAACGACGAAGCGTCTCCTTACCTATAAAAGAAATATTTAATTAAAAAAATACCAAACTTTTGATAAAACGAATCCTGATTGTTCAGGAATTGAGTTAAGGGAAAATTGAAACAATCTATGTGAATAGATGACAAAGCTAAACTAATCAAAACATACAATCAAGTCACTGAGTGACCAAAGTTTAATTAATCTGTGTATTTTAATTTAGTATATAAAGGGTTTTCCAATAAGAGCTATATGTTTTTAAATTGAAATAAAACAACAACAAATGGAAATTTTGGAAATGGAAAAAACATTTATTTTATTTTGAAGTGTCATCGATGCAATTAGGTTCTGAAAATAACATCATTTAAATAACCACCTCTGCTTCTTCTGCAAGACCGAATTCGATTAACCCAATTTTCAAGCACTCTATTCAATAAATCAGGCCTTATGTCACGATTGGCGCGTTGAATACTCAATTTTAACGCATCAATAAAATTATCTCTGGTTTATTCTCATAACAATCGACTTTAAATAACTCCACAAGAAGAAGTCCAAAGGTATTAAATCACAGCTTCTTGAAGACCATTGGTCAACTGACCAAATTTTTGACGCAATAAATCAATTGTTTCACGGGCCGTGTGGCACGTGCCGCCGCCGTCTTATTGGAACCAGATGTTAGTTAAATCAATATCATCCAGTTGAGGTAAAAAAAAATAGTTATTGATTGAAAGAAGTGCACGATAAGTTGCAATAAAAGACCGATTATTTTGATAAAAGAATTGGATAAATTCCAAACGTTGTTGAAGCGTATATCTTTCCATGATGAAATTTTCATTAGAAGCCTGTGATCTCTTAAGGACTACTTAATATTTTTCGTAATGTATTAAAATAGAATAATAATTCAAGGGTTTTGCAATTGCCACCTAAAGAACATGGTTAAAACAAAACTCAGGAATATCCACAGCATCAACAGGTAGTCATACTTCAAAAGAAATGAAAACAGTAAAAGTCGATAAAGACATATGGAAAAGCAGTGTATAAACTAGCAGCTCATACACTTAATTACATCGAATTTAATAATATTTTTCGCCTATTTTGTTTTATAAATACAATTTAAGTTTCCACGCGATAAAATAGGAAAAGTCGATCGCCTACTTACGCGTTTTAAAATTGAAAGCAAGCGCCAGTAACCGTAGAGATTAAAGTTCTAGGTCAGCACCAAGTGCATTCATTGCAAATTAGCGCCAATATCTACTTAATGTTTTGAATAACCTATAGATAAGATGACGGGACTTTATAGCTTACTCAGAAAAATATACCGTCTGCGTTGCCAACAAATGGGAACATAATATGAAATAGTTCAAAGTCTGAATGTTGCAGTGTGACACGTTGCTCACCGATGCCGACCTTGACCTTGCAAAGCCTGGTTGGTGTAGCTGCATCGATTTGCACTCAGGAGGTGACCCCAGTCGTCCCAGTTATTTATTCACTTATCAGATTTGCTAAACAGTCTAAACACCGCAGACTCTTGTTTATGAAACGTGTTTGTTCGTCATTCTAAAGCGCTGTTTATTGGGGATTTATCACAGGTACATGTGAGACTAATTATCGATGATGGAAAAAAATGTATGGTGATAAAACTTTGTAAAGAAAATCCGATGTAGGTCCGTGGGAGGACACAAGGCGGACGCGTGTCCTCTAGTTCATCTGATTTTGACCCTTGACCTACTGGTGATATTTCAATTTAGTTACAGGTTACGTGTATTCTGACAGTGTTGTGGAGGCGGTTGATCCCCTTGCCCAATGGCTTCTGACTATATGATCTAGTCTGGTCTCCTCTTTTCCTGTAAATTCTTTTGTTAATTTGTACAATACTTTCTGTGTCTATAGTTGGTAGTAAATCAACCAACCATTCAAATTATTCAAAATCATGCAGATAAATTTCAATTAAAAAATGAAGATAATAGCAGGATCATAACGTCAAAATGGAACTTCGATCAACCTGATAATATATCACAAACGATGATCATGATGATACCAAGGTGGTAGTAGCTGCATTTGATATCAAACACCTGCAATATCGTGAAATAAATTTTTATGAATTTTATCAACAAAAATTAATTAACCAGCTTTGTTGGCATAACCATATAAATGAATTGACCGAGGCATGTTTGGAATTAAACCGATTCAAATAATAATGAACATCAGACATTACCAATGTTTTTGTATTTTTTTTTTTTGAAATACGAATAAAAATATGGAGCCATTTTTACTACGTAGGTTATTATATCCAATTATTATAAAATAATAACTTAAATGAATGAAAAAGGATATGCGACAGGTGCACGTTGGCGCATAGATGTGGCTTAAACTTATGATATAACTAATGGAAGAGAAGGACTAGAATTTATAGCTTAAGGAAGTTTTAGTATCAGACTTAAATGTAATTTATTATTATTATTAAAGGAGATGCGATCATTCGGAGTACGCGTTAATGATTTCAAGTCTAATTTAACTTTCACCTTGATCGGCATTATTTCTACAGAACCATATCATTTATTGACATAATCGTCAAATCCCGCATTAAAAATTTTAATTCCACATAATACCTACGTATGAATAATCCAACTGTATCTTTAAAACAGAGAGAAAGTTTGTGCCATTTACCCCAAGAAAGAAACGTGATGCAGCTACGGACACGTGTTTCGGAGTTATTGCTCCTCATCAGCGTAGCGTAGCTTAATGGATCCATAAATTGGTCCATGGTGCACGAAATCACAAATTGAGTACTGTGTGCTGTTACTTTCTAACCGTTCATAGTTATTGTTTCTGATCCTATTCACACGGATCCATTAAGCTACGCTACGCTGATGAGGAGCAATAACTCCGAAAAACGTGTCCGTAGCTGCATCATGTTTCTTTCTTGGGGTAAATGGCACAAACTTTCTCTCTGTTTTATTTAACTTCCCCACAAAACTTCTTTCTTTGTATCTTTAAATTTTAAATATTTTGTCCTTCATTTTTACGACAAAAAAATTGCGTATAGTTAACATTTGCCCACTGTTAATAATAGATACATTGCAAGACGACATTTCTGGTATGCAAATCTAGTGTTCGTTTTTATTAATTCTGGTAAGGCATGAAACAGGATTAAGTTACTTATCGAATGTATTACTACCAGGAAACTATTTCCAAACATGACAATTGATGTAAATGCAAATCATAATAATTGGAGTAATCTCGTTTAAGTCCCTTTAAATTAGTTTAGATTGTGACTCAGGAGAGCGTCACTATTGTCGTAAAGCTAAATCCACCTACTATTACATTTAGTAGTTGGATGGAGACCTGACGCACCAGTGACCAGATCCAATAATTTCCAGTAGGTAGGTAACAAAATATGACTTTATTTAATTAAATGTTTTATAATCTATAGTTATGAAAATTGGTTGTTTTTAAAGGATTCGATAATAATTGCGTTCTGAAGTGGTTTCAATAATTTTTACGTCCAACATTTTTTTAATTTGTATGTTCAGAAGTAGAGCATCAATATTAATGTATGAAATTGGATATTTTTGTTATTATTATGCTTGTATAAAACCTAAATAAAGTTGTAAGCAATACACTATAGCTCTGGTAGTATAAGATGTTTTAAGCTACTGGTATACCGGGTGGGTCAAAAAATTTTTCACTTTTTACGTTTGCCCATAACTTTTTTGTTTATTAACCGATTTTGTGCTAGGTGTCGTTGCTTAGAGAATGGCCTATAGACGAATAGTTTCAAAATGGCCGATTCTTTAAAATGCAAGATGGCGGTCGTAGCCCTTTTTGCATCAATTCTTTTTGAATAAAAAATGTCGAAATGGCACATCCAATAGAAAAAAGTAATAAAATGAACCCTTTTCTACATTTTAAGACCTCGATGAGAAAAATCGGTCTATGGGGAGCGAAGCTATACGTTATCATACAAAGCGTCTTTTTGTCATTTTCAAGCTGTGTTACTTAAATTACACTTGTTTCATTGGCCAATAACTTTTTTGTTTATTAACCGATGGTAATGATCTTGATGTCGTTGCTTACAGAAAAAAATGGACTATCGACGAAAAATTTCAAAATTGCCGTTTTTTTTAATGCAAGATGGCGGTCGGGTTTGAAAATAGCCCTTTTTGCATCAATTCTTTCTGAATAAAAAATGTCGAAATGGCACATTCAATAGAAAAAATAGCAATAAAATGGACCTTTCTTTACATTTTAATACCTCGTTGAAAAAAATCGGTCCTTCGGGAGCGGAGCTATACGTAATCATACAAAGCGTCTTTTTGTCATTCTTAAGCTGTAACACTTAAATTCTTTCTTTGGCTACCTAATAACTTTTTTGCTTATTTACCGATTTTAATGAGCTTAATAACGTTGGTTACAGAAAACAATGAAGTATCGACATAAAATCCAAGATGGCTGCCGCGTTTGAAATCTACCAAATTCTTTGGTAGACCCTAAAAATATCTAATGTATCTCCATTTTTATAAAATTATTTTTTAACTAATTATCCACAAGTGATTATGGGGAAATAATAAATAAAAAAGATATTGGCCAAAGACAAAGGTGCAATTTAAGTAGTATAGCTTAAAAATGACAAAAAGACGATTTGTATGATTACGTATGGCTCCTCTCACGATGGACCGATTTTTTCCGTCGAGGTCTTAAAATGTAGAGAAAGGTCCAATTTATTGCTTTTTTTCTTTGAATGTGCCATTTCGATATTTTTTCCTCAAAAAGAATTGGTCCAAAAAAAAGGGCTATTTTCAAACCTAGCCACCATCTTGCATTTTAAAAAATCGGCCATATTAAATTTTTTCGTCGATAGGTCATTGTTTTCTGTAAGCAACGACATCTAGTTCATTAAAATCGGTTAATAAACAAAAAAGTTATGGGCAAACGTAAAAAGTACAAAATTTTTTGGCCCACCCGGTATATAAATGTTGAAATTTATGTAATAATTTCGGTCGCAACCATATCACTTTTATTTTCGAAAAAATAAGCCCAGCTGATCCTTCAGATATATTGCTTCTGAAACGATCAATGACCCCACTTGTAGGTAGTATCTCGTTCACAGATTCATTCATATAAAAATGAGCCCTATCCATTCATTCATTATGCTGTTTTGAATGAATTCGTCCCTTCTGTTATATATATTCTGTTCCGTTTGTTTGAAATTTTATGACGAATTTTTAAATGTATTAAAGATTTCTTAATATTTAAAGAAGTAATATAATTATTAGGGAATATAACAAAGTAAACATCGCTCCACCCAGATCCTCCGCCATAATTGATACAGTCAGGGAAACAAGTGCATTTTTACTTCCTGCTGCTGAAATTTACTGCTCAAAATGCAGTTACCCAAGAGAAGATGTCACACTTCATTTTTAAGTTATACATACGATATGTTCAACCAAAGCGCATTTTCACAGAAAAAAAATAAAAATATACAGAGGTCAAAAAGTAAGGAACAAATTTAATGTCTTTGAAACGTCTAAGTTTTGAAAAAATCGCTCGAACAGGTAGATTTTGATTTCATATTGGGCCTATTTTAAAAATATTTTTTGTTCTACAAGGTGTCCCAAAAAAGCTAGGCTGTGATCAACTTTGATTTTTCAAATGGCAACCCCAAATTCTTTTTGCAATTTCGAATTCCTTGTAAATTCTAAACATTTTCTGTGGATTACACCCTGTACAATTAATTGTTTCTGAGTTATTAACATTTATTCGCATTGAACTTGCTAATTACCTACACCAGAAATGGTTAGAAAAAATCAAAGGAGAATTTATCAATCGTTTAGGTTATTATCAAGTAACCAATGGGAGGCATGTTGAACACATATTGAAATAATTTCAATTTGTTGCTAACCCAAAAATAAAATATATTTAATATTAAAAATATTTTCTTTTTTAAAAAAATTAACTTTACATATCAATGAAATTATTGAAAAAGATTTTAAAAAACGGAATACGATTATAGGAGCTATTCCCTATATCACTTGTCAGCTGTTTGCTTTTCAGAGTCACTGAACTTTACTGCTACTTTACTAGGTAAAGTTTTCAAATGCAACAGGTGTGCGTTAACAAAAAATAGCGCGAAATAATGTAAACTAACGATTGGTGAGCCGGACATTTCCGTACACCGTATATGAGCCAGTTTTTATTATTTAGATTATTAAGAAATTTTATGACGGCTGGCTGTAAAAAATGAAAGAAGCTTTTTTGCATCAAAATAGATATTCTGAAATGGTTTAATATTGCAAAATCTCAAAGTTCAGATTCAAATGTAGAAAATTCGAACAAATTTAACAATAATTTTTTAATAGTGTCTGTAAAATCCATATTAATAATATTAATCCTTTATTAAATTAAGTTAATTTTTTGAAGTAACAACAGAGAAGGTGGAATAGCATTTTTTTCAATATTAAATCTAACGCAATTGGTGGCGGCACAATCTGTTAGAAAGACGCCTAACCTAGACATTTTGACTACCGAGCTGAATTTTTCAAAAAATTTAGTTTTTGATATGTATAATAATATACTAAAAGTCCCGAAGAATCCGAAGTGAGCGTTAGCCGCCATATACATATTTTTTCTTTGCCTTATTAATTAACCGATTTTAATTTTCTAAAAAAGTAATTATTACCAAAGAATGTGGCTGTAACATGCATTTTATGCATTTTACTAAACTGAGTCTAAGTCATAAAAAATGTACTTAGAAAGAAAAACTTTATTTTAAAAATTTCTATTTATGTAATTAAAAATAAAATTGTGGGTTTTATGAAAAAAAAATTAAGTAAACGTTGTGGGCCAAATAACAGAGATTGCAAAGAGACTGAAATAATCTTCAAAAAATTCAGAGGTTCTGCTTTAATTTACGTAAATTTTGTTATATTTCCATCAAATTCAGCGAATCAAATTGGCTTAATCCTAACGAAAAGTTTCGGTTACATTCGGCTTGTCTAATTTTTAAAATTAATCTTACGAATACACCGCTTTATCTACAGGACAAGCTTATGAAAGGTAGCGATGTTCATAAATCTTCACCGTAATTTCCTTACTATACCTATAATAGGTACCGCCTTATTTGAAGAGTAATTCAGTTTCAATGCCATTAAAATTTATAATTTCACACCTAATGAACTGAAAAATTTGTCCTTAGTGGCTTCATTCAGAAAACAAGTTAAATACTACTTTTAGTATTAAACGGAAAAATATTTAAATTATAATTTATTTTTTGATGTAGTATTTGTCAATAACCTGGTAAATTAATGGGTTATTTTCAATGAGATAGTGGAATGGAAGAGCAACAGTGTTGAACATCACCATCTCGTCTGTAGTATTTCTTATAATACTGTTTCCAAATTTAAATAAAGGTATTTATTACTAATATTATTGTCAGCACGAAGCAAGTAAGTGCACACCTACATCGACATATTAACTTCCCTAAGTCACCTTAGAATAGATTCATAAAAGTTATGGATTTACAACGCAACACAAAATCCAAATCCAAAACGATAAACATGAATATAATAAATATTTAAAATAATAATAAATACCTATATAAATAATTCATATTAGTGTAGGTGGTTCTACAGATGGTGTTGCAAATTAGCAATAAATCTTTCAATACAAATTTGTAATACTGACTGAAAATCACTAGGATGTTATAGCTTTAGAATAGCATTTATTACTGTTTCAAATATTTACTATAATTTTGTACAATTTCACAAAAATTTCTCCATAGTCAAAATATTAAAAACATAAGAATAATAATACAAGCTGACGATTTTTATATTATTGAGTTGTAGATATATCGAAAGATGAACCAATGAAAACACTTACAAAAATCTCGTATTTAATGTACCAGGAAGTAAAAGTGGAGAAATATTCTGTTTTTCCTTTTTAATATTTACAGTAATACAACAGTTAAAATAGATTAATAATCCAATATACATTAACTATTATGGGGAAATTATGTATCTGTAATTAATTTTCTAACTCTACTTATGTAAAGTCACGATCTTAAAATATTCATTTTCATGCTGAACCTTGTATTGCAATCTATTGCAGATTTCCCCATATCAAGAGGAACCTTGAATCATCAAGGATACCTGCCATGGCTTTGGAGAAGTGGACAGTAAATACCTAGTATTAAACGACTGAGAACATGATATTCCTGTCGCTGAAATCCGATCACTCTGAATAGATTTACAGAGTTGCTCTTACTTATGGAACCGGGTAATTTTTGCTGAAATAATTCGATATATGGTCTTGAAGTTCTGCATGAGTTTAACATATGTATAACCAAATGGATTAGTGTGATTTGAAGGTGGGCTTGCATACCAATAATTCACTTCCGAAATAATAGACAATCGAATTTCATAAGAACAGTTAACAATATTAGAGGATCCTTGGATCGCATTTGTTAAACAATCCTGAGATATATTCTTTAAAATCATTTAATTGTCCTTACTTCCAATCCACCTATATCTAGAAAAGTTTTGATTTAAGAATGCAGGAATTGTATTAGACAAAGGGAGAACAAGTATTACCTTTTCCTAATATTTAACTCATATAAAGTTGAAATAATATAACTTGGTGTATGGTCTTATGATCTTTTGAGTGTATATATTATTATGGCAAGGGAGATCTTAGGGAAATAATAATTTTTATTTTGGTTATTTTTGGTATATGGTAGCTGGCTGTTCTAGAATTTATTGCCCCATTTACTGGATTTGCATAAACTAAATAGGCGTTGGATGCACTTTCGGATTTCGACCAATCAGGTGGCTGCTTATTAATTACGATAAATTTTACCTTTATTCCTGGTAAGTTGAAGCTGCTTTACTGTTACCTTATCGTATTTGGCCTTGAACCACCATTCTAAAGTACTGGGAGTATAATTTTCCAATTTAAATTTTATTTTTTCTATATTTATTTCAGGAGCGATCTGGACGTGGGTTTGCTTCTTTCACGACCCAATAACAACTCTCTTTTTGTTTCGTTTCTAAGGAGCATGCAGAAAATTTGTCAAACCATGGATTTCTAGATTTTCAACTGTCATGATGGTTGGTACTTTCGTTCTTTTTCACTTTTTTATATAATTTTGCTATGAAATTATGGTATTTTTAGCATCCTTATTTGAAGATGAATCTGTAAGTTTCTCGTTATTGTTTTATTAGGAGGATTATTTCATTTCGCCCTGGTTTGAACTGAATTTATTTATTTTTTTTAATTTTATTAATTTATTTTAGTTTAAAATACATGACAATATGGTTACTTTTGAAAATTAATGATTATGGCATGACATTCAAAAATAGGTTATGATGCTATGACGGTTTTCTTAAAAAAAAAAAACAGTTTGGTGACCACTGACATTGACGTGTTGACAAATTAGTATACACGTCACATACGCCAAGTTATATTATTTCAACTTTATGGATTAATAATTTTACTATCTAGCATTCTAGCACCATGTAATATTAAAAATATCCTTTGGTGGAAATGCTTCCCGGCGCGGACGATTCTCCCCACCTCCCAATTAAATATTCGTCGCAATTTAAATTGCATACAATCGTAGCAACGCAACGACTTGAAATTTAATATTTAATAAAAACAAATTAACGGTAAAATGCCTTTGTATGTCGGATTTGATTTCAACCAGGAAGCTATGAAATGAGAGAACCAGAAAATCTGAATGCTAATGCCAAGGTCGGCATCACGACATGCTGATTATTAATAGCGAATGCTCAACCAGACTTTACAAGGTTTGCTCAAAATATATTGGCACGATGGATGTTTTTTTATTTACTGTATACATTAAAGCAGTGGTTTATGATTTGTAGAAAATATTTGGAAGTCTAATTTCAATGTCATAGCTATTATTAATTGAAATTTTTTTTCATTCAGGGTTATGCGGAAGAATAGTTTAATTTATGAATCATTGCAGAAATGTGTCGCACAATACAGCCGTCGGCCATTTCATGACATTGAATTTTAAATATGTACAAGCCGGGGAATCATTGATTGAGGACGTTTAATTCTAAAGATGAATCAATGAATGTTTTTCTTACGTAATAATTTAGTAAACGACACACAAGTGGCAACTTTACAATTTCGAGAACTTTTAAAGTAGTGGCCAAGTTTAAGCATTGAACAGTACTGATACCAAGAACTGTTTTTTTATTACTAACAAAAACATTAGCATGACCTTAATCGAATTAGCTATACGAAGAAATATTATATACTTCCACGTACATATTTAAAATGAAACACATGAAATTACGAGCATTAATTATTCATGATTTCCACGTTATATTTACTAGGATCAAGTGCAATAACTTTTGAAAATCAAACATCAGCTTTTTGGTTGATTTACTGAAATCACTATAAAGACTATTATTGTCTGCTAAAGTCTAATAGGTTGAATTAAAATAATATAAAAATGTTGCATAACTGGCTTTTTTTATTTAAAAAATATCTTATAATCCTTATCCCATAAGAATAACACCATAGAGTTCCTCAAGGGTCCGTCATGGGGCCAATGTTTATCCTTACTGATATCCAAATTCTATCACATATTCTGTCAACCACTTGTCGATGAAACTTAATCGTCCCCAATTGCTACATTCAATATTTGTCAAATAAAACCATAATTAAAACCAATTTAGACATGAAGACTGGTAATAAACATCTATCCTAAAGGGAATATTAAAGACAACAACCAACAAAACAGATACTAGTTCAATTCAATCTTACTCATTTGTGAAAAATCTCTCTCGGGTTAAGTCATTTTCTATGCAAGTTAAAACATAAATCATCAATATCTTTCACTTCATTTACGTGAGTGTTGTCAGTTCTGTCAACTCATTGGATATCAAATATAGGATCACTCGGTTAATATTATCTCGACATTGTGTCGCCTTCATAGAAATTCTTAGAATGTCCGTACCTAAATTTAGGCCTATTCATTATGATACCTATGAAATTTGGATATGGTCCACGATAATATTTTTAAGGTTATTCTAGCAGAAACAAAATACATCCGTATCCTAGCCAAAAATGCATTGCGATAATTAATAGCGTATTTTTGACAAGGTTACTGAAACGCAACTCAAAAATAAAATAAGTTAATTTAAGATATCTCAATTTGGTATCCAATTGTTAATAATTTTGTGGTCATTGGTCATTTAGGTTTATGGAAGAGTGTCTTGCAATATATCGTTAAATTATTATTTTCTAAAAAAAACATAAATATTGATAAACTGTCATTTAACGCTTTAAATTTTAAATGTTAAAAAATTAATTATGAATTATTTATTATTGGAAAAAAATTTTGTAGACGAAACTGATTTGGAAGCAATGTTACTAATACATAATTAACGACGAAAAGAAATTTGTTTGTATGATAATATATGTATAATATAATGATCCGCTGCAGGCGCAGGGACAAATATAATTCCAGGATACAATCAAGTTAACAGAAATTTATTAAACAGAGATAGAATCGATAATTGATTATTGATCGTTGGTCATTGGTCACTGATATTTGATAATTGATCAATGATAAAATTGATAAAATTGATAAAATTGATAAAATTGATAAAATTGATAAAATTGATAAAGTTGATAAAATTGATAATATTGTTAAAATGGATAAAATTGGTAAAATTAATAAAATTGATAAAATTGACAAAATTGACAATATTGACAAAATTGACAAAGTTGATAAAGTTGGTAAAATTGATAAAATTTATAAAATTGATAAAATTGATAAATTTGGTAAAATTGAGAAAATTGGTAAAATTGATAAAATTGTAAAATTGATAAAATTGGCAATATTAATAAAATTGATAAAATTGATAGATTTGATAAAATTGATAATTGATATTGATAATTGATGATTATTGATTGATGATTGACGATTTACGATTTACGATTGACGATTGACGATTGATAATGGATGATTGATTATTGACAATTGATAAGTGCTAATTTAGGACACGGTAGCCGAGTGGATAATTGCCTTAATGCGTACTTTCTTGGTTGCAAAGGTCGAAGGCTCGAATCCATCCTGGGGCAAATTAAAAATTAATATCGGATTTGCTCCGAAGTCAGATGGGGAGAAAATTATCGAAGCCCTAGATGTAGTTCGGACTCCACAATAAACTGTAGGACCTCGTCCCTCATTACCTAAAACAAAATTCTAGGATTTTCCTGGAGTTACTTCGGTGAGTACCTTTTTTGAAATCAGTCTGTAGGTCTTAATACATTTTTTTTAAATCTCGCCTTCTAATTACCTACAGGTCTGTAGATATAGATTTTTTATTTTTGCCCCTGATTTTTCAAAAATATCCAAAGAAGTTTGAATTTTCCTCAAAATTTTTGCAAACTTAATAGCAAAAATCGGTAATCTAGCTAGACAGATAAATAGGCAATCAAAAGATGAAGATTAAAAAAAAAATTGTCGTTAATACGTAAGAAATACGATCGGTCTCTAAAATGATATTTACACAAAATAGACGTTATTCGAAATTATAACTTTTTTTTTGTAACCTTAAGGAAAAGGAAAGCTTTTTTAAAAATCATTGCTTAATTAATTGCCTATCGATCTGTCGAGGTAGATTTTCAATTTTTGCCAACAAGTTAGTGGCAAAAATAAAAAATCTAGCTCGACCAGATCGATAGGTGATCAAAAAAAGAAGATTTAAAAAAAATGTCGTGATTACTTAAGAAACATGGTCTGTAATGTGATATTTACAAAAAAAAAGACGATGAAAATTCAAACTTAATCCTTGGAAAATTTTGAAAAACTAGGGGTAAAAGTCGAAAATCTACCTCAACAGATCGATAGTATAGTATAAGTAAAAAAGCAAGATTTCAAGTAAAGGAACTTTCTAATTGCTGAAGTATTAAAACCTGCAGACTAATGTGAACTAAAGAGGCACTTTGGTGCCACTGTGAGGTGGTTAAGAAAACATTTCAAGACGATGTTTAATTAATAATTGATAATGACTGATAATTGACAATTAAATCGACAATTGATAGTTGATAATTGATAATTGATAATTGATAGTTGATAGTTGATAGTTGATAGTTGATAGTTGACAGTTGATAGTTGATAGTTGACAGTTGACAGTTGACAGTTGATAGTTGATAGTTGCAGTTGCAATTGACAGTTGACAGTTGATAGTTGACAATTGATAATTATAATAACACAGCTCACCCTATGTACTTTGAACCGTAAAATACAAATGTCACATCTGAATTGTTCAAGAAATGGCTCGAAATCACGGTAAATAGAAACAGTCGAATAACTCAAGAAATATTTTTCACGTAAAATCCAAATCTGCAATAAAAAATTGGGGTTCCCATTTGTGGTTTGAAAGTTACCCACACCCCTGGGGTTGGGGAAGAGGAGTCAACATTGGTACCACAGGATAGCTTTTTTAAAAATATTGAACATACATATTTTTATTCTTCGATCCAAAGTGTATTGCTCGAGTTATTCGACCATTTCCAATTTTGATGATTTTGAGCAGTTTTTTGACGTTAGAATAAAATTGTGATTCACTAGAACAATCCTGATGTCATACTCGTATTCTATGACTCAAAATACATAGGAATATCACGGTTTCATGTTTTTCACAGAATCCTTTTTTTTTGTGGAACTGTGTAATTATTAATTGACAAATTAATAAATGTATAGTAAATGCAGTTAGTCGAAAGTCCTCGGCATCTGATTGGAAATCAAACCTCCCTCTGGGAGCGTGGGCTGACTGCTTAGGTATTAAATGGTTGGGGATTAGTGTGGATCGAGACGTTCAAGGCAATTTTTTCGGATTTATAGGAGTCACGTTCTGCCAGTGTCATCGGATCCTTCCCCTCCGATCTACTGACCTTTGATCTGTTATAATTGAGTTTTATTCAGTAAAAACTAATTTATTTTATTTTTATATTTTGTATTTAATGCGATTTGATAAAGTAATTATTTCTTAGTTTAAAATTCTTGCAAGCGTACATTTACTGTAATCATATTAGGTATCAATAATTGGTATTTCATATTATAGAATTTGATTTAGTAGCTAGGGCAATAAATCGCAAATAAAGCTTAATGCTGACATTCATGAAATGAAGAAAATGACCTAAATTGTCAGAGACAACCATTTTCTGTCTTGGTATAAGTTGGTCGATTATTGAATATAAATTTTTCCCTTTTACTAATTGTAACAAATCTTACCCTTCCATTCCTGCCCCTTCACAATCCTTCCAATGACGGTCTTTACAAAATTATCATTATCACAAATTGATCCCGCAATGTCTCATATACTAAATAACCTTCCAAGTGGGCGATATTATCCAGAAAACACCATCGTATCTTCGAAGTAATCATTATATAATCATAGCTACCAATCAGGATTCGCAGGTGTAATCCAATACAGGTCTTTGCCCGAATCTCAGGTATAAATTTAGTTTGTTGTAGGTAAAGCTCGAATCTTCACAAGTCTCAACGAACACTAAAATATTGATTTCTATGGTATGTCCTAAGAACAAACTGGTCACAAAGAATTATGTAGAGATAAGAAGTGATAATAAAGGGAGTAAAGGAGTAGTAGCGATGAATTTGATAGTGAAAGTGAAGGCCTCCTCATGTGATTCAAAGACTCTTCAGTTCTTCAACCAAGAGAGACAGACCTTGTACTATAAAGGACTTGGAATTGCTCAAAGATGGTGACGTTCATGCAAAAAACACTTCGATCAAATGAAACAAGAGTGAGTTTATCGAAGAAGATAAAAATAGTTTTGGCAATTCTTTATAAGAGAAGAATCTTTAATTTACTGCTCCGATATAAATGATGATAAATTGTGGTAAATGGGACTGGAGATAATTCATGGACTCATCCAAACGGAGTCTCAAGCAGTTTGTCTTTCTAACAAGAGTATGCACCTGTTCCAATACCACATACGTCTGTTTTAAAAGAAAACTGCAACAATAAAAGAACAGCGCTAAAGAAAATAAATGATAACAAATGTCAAAAAACCTGGTTTTCTCAATTTAGAAAATAGTGCGAAATCAAGTAATTTAGACCTCGAATTTAAAAAAAATGAACTAAAAATGTATTGCCCCAATGCTTAAAAGACCTTGGCTGATGATCCGTTGGGATTTGTTCCAAAGCAAAGTTTGCTTATTATTATTTCTATTTTGCGGTTGTCGTTTAGCAGAGCACTTTCTCTTTATTTTATTGCTAAGTTTGACCGCAAAATTCGTTAATAAATTTGGTTACTTGCTGCCATCAATCAATAATTCGTATTCCAGAGGCCTTGTTTGTCAATACTGTTAAGATCCTCAAGTTTATGATTAAATACCAATCTATGTTGACCTTTTTCTTAATTATCCTCTTTTGTTTTAAAACGTGCACTGTTATGTATAAAAGCTAGCATTTTGACAAACTTACAGTAACTTATTTATACATTGCATATACTGGGAAATACCCAGAAAAAAATTGTCAACGCGACGTTTTGCTTTTTATCCAATCCAATCCATCCAACGTTGGTTACGTTGGAACAAAAATTCATCTAAATTTGTAAATAAAAATAATAAAATGTAATATTAAAAAATCGCGTATTTAATTGAACGTTTGCATTGCATTTGCATTTGCCAAAAGATTCCGACCGTAGAGAAAATATTTGTACATCATTCTCTTAATTATAATATAATATTCTATGGTTTAACCTGATTGAGAAAAAATAATTTGGACTAGGTACTAAAATATTTTAATTGTAAATATTACCATTAAAAAAAATTGCAATACTAATCTGTACTAGGAAATGGTTCCTACTTTCAATGAAATATTACTTTGAAAGGTAAAGCCGAGGTAAAAACAGCAATTAATAGGCACTTTATAAAAATACTTATTTCAAGGAAAATTCTAATAGTTCTCATTAATTCTACTTATATAGATATGCCGAGACCTTAAGGAAAATTTACCAAGTAGGGCTTCATTTTGACCTAATAATTAATAAATTGTGCAAGTACGCGCGTTTAAATTGCGACGCAAAAGTCGGGCAACACTTGCCGCAAATATAGATAAGATTATGCATGACCTTCCCAAAGCCTACTTGATAATAGCAAAACTGATGATTAATCCCTCTACAAACCGAACTATCAAGATATGATTGACGATGATTACATAAAGAGATTTTTTGTTAATATTAAACGCGCGCTATCGTTCAAGGTCGGACCTTGAATTTATTACAGCATATTGGCAATTTGCTGGAGGGGGGGCAATCGTAGGGGAGTCCAGTAGTGAGATGAGTCGGGCAGGTGCGTCCTACGTGATCATATTTCGCTTATGGTTAACCTTTGACTAACCTCTCCGACATTCGCGGATTCCAGGGGCGCACTACACCCAAATTTATTACATTAACCGACCTTGATATCGTAATAAAATGAATTTATACATCATGATGAACAATACAAAAAACAGTAAATGTACCTTTAGCATGTTAACTGTTCTATTTATAAAGTAAGTTCCTTGAATGTGCGTATAGAAGGTGATTGAAATGTCACGTCGCATATGGGGTACCGACAAATGTACGTAGTGGGAGAAATAATATCATAATAGTCGCTTTAAGTAGATTTTAGAAAATACTTATAAATACCTGTGATACAATAATTTCTTGGGCCTTTGTTTAAAAATTTATATCAAATTATATCAGGATGTTTGTCGAAATATGTTTTGCAACTTTCTTTGTTCAATTTTAGCAGCGATCAAAATATGTGAAACGATTGCCAATTCTGTATTTCTCTTTCTTTTTATTTATTTACCTTAATTAATCCGATATTTAAGAACCCTTTAATTTAATTTCTGAAAGAAAACGATTAAGGTAGTGGCGGCATATATGGCCCACTTAAAAAAAATATTTTTTTTCTCGAAAACTTTATTTAAAAAAATAACAATGCTTACAGAACCTTAAGCGTAAACACCTTCGCTTTCAGGAAAAAAATTAAACTTTGTAAAAATCAAACGTAAAACAAACAAAAAAATTTTTTTTTTAATGCAGTCAATGGGCCATATTCCCAATCAGGGTTGGAGTTATGGCCCTAGAAAAATTTATTTTAATTGAACGGTTCATTAAGAAAATTGAACTTAGACATAATAGACAAATAAACTGACAACAAAAAAAAATAAAAAGTTTGCAAATTTAAAAATAAAAAATAAAATTGTAGAAAAAGTCAATGGGCCATATCATCAAACCCATCTGAAAATATGGCACTTACAGAATTAACATAAATCTGAGCCCTTTAAAAAAATGCAAAATAATTTTTTCCACTAATGTAAAGTAAGTAGATTTTCTATCAAGATAAAATACTTAAACAATGTGACGAAATAAATACATGGGCCATATGACCAGTTGAGTAGTGCACATTATGAGCAACAAGAAAAAACTCTTTCACAAAATTTTTAAGTAAAATAAATATGCCACTATGTAACACGTAACTTAGAGTGTCGATCCTCCAAAATTTAGGTTTGTTTTTCAATGTTTCCCGATGATTTCACCAAAACACTTTCATTAAACTTTATTATTCGAACACCTGTTGTGACGCCATAATCTAAACTAGCCGGTATTGCCGATATTGCCGGAAGTTCGGCTTGTTATTTACAGAGGACGCTTAAACGTATTGAAAGAAACTGTGAACGTCAAGAAGTTGGGTTTGAGGCGGTTAGTTTAAAATTTAAGGGCATTGGGCCATATGACCATCCGGGCCATATCTACCGCCACTACCTTATTGAATTTTGAAATGATTAAACAGATTTATTTGAGAGACAACTAGTCAAATGGTTAAATTAAAAATAAAACCTACACAGATGTGCTAATGACAAAAATTGGCCAGATGCGAAGAGAAACCTCTCTTATAATGTTTCGTTGGATGATCGGTGTTCTAAACAACTGGTGAGTAAAACAGGCATCGCTTCCTAACTACCGGGCCGTCGTTGCTGACAGTCCCACTATGAAATCTTTATGTTACATAAGCCGTTGAAAGAAACAACCGTTTCGTTATTGTTGTGGTAGGAACAACCGTCCCTAATATATTGACGTTGGGAATACCCACCAAAGTGAACACATAGATTTATATAAGTGTATGTAGACGTAAAGTAACATAATGAAGATGTACAGACACTGTGGCCATAAATGCATTAGACGGAGTACCACCAAAATTACCGCTAATGGACGCTCGTGATTACCCAAAGGGCATATTCCAAAAGCATGCTAGAAGCTTGTAAAACGTGTCAAACCACCCATCGACGTCGATACGTTCAAGGAGACGCCCAAGAGGTACAAATTGCGTTAAGAACTCGTTAAGTGTTGCATAATGGCCCAGATGTTTACAATAAAGAGTAAATTCCCTTTTAAATATGGATTACACGAACAGAACTGCATATAGTACGTCAGCGACGTTAAATTGATAGAGTCGTAATTTGTCACTCTTACCTCGGGAAGTTACTGCATAGAACGGATTCTCGCTCCCCCTGATTTTCCAAGCGGTCGTCACTGGAACTCATATTTAATAGCGGCAACGTGACGTCGGGCAATATCCAGCAGGTACTGTTTCGTAGATGCATACAATTATGCGAGTACAGAAGCGGGATTTTGGATTCCGTATTTATATGAGTTTTCCCTGCGACGAAAAAATGTATACAGGGTATTTCCTGAGTGACTGAGTGGGAAGTGGAGAACCCCTAGGCTGTTTCGGAACAACCCATATTTTAACCCCTGATGCCCTTCGTTTCTGATATACATGCATGTTTTCTATTTTTTGCCAAAATTTCGATCGGCCATATTTTTTTAATGGATTCAACGAACTGAACCAAATTTGGCAGATATGTTCCATTAATAGATGGATTATTCAATAAACAAAAAAATAAATAACAGGGCCGTGGTCCAAACATTTTTTAGTCGGGGTAGGTACCTAAAAACATCACCCTGTATATGGATTTTGGCAATTTTCAATGGCAACTTTTGAAGTTTACTAATAGTGTACCTAAACCACGTATTTGTTTTTTTTTTTGGCACATATTTAATGTTTATAAATGACTTTATTTAGGCTTTATTCAAGCATAATAACAAAAACCTATCCAATTTGATATACTCACATTGATGTTTCATCTCTAAACATACAATTATTAAGTTTATTGAATCTTCTCTAATGCATGATAAAAATTGAATTAAAAATTAAAAATTACAAATTTCAAAATGTCTAAAAATTAAATTATGGCAAAAATTATTTTTAACTTACCCCAAATTCATTTATTATGGCCACCAATCAAAAAACCATGTCCCTAAGAAGCTAAGTTTCTTCTTCAGCAATGAACTAAGGGGAAAAGAAAGTCGTATCAAAATGGGTCCATTTTTACTAAAAATATGACATTTCTAAAACTGACAAAAACCTAAATCGACCACAAATAGATTGCAAAGTATAATTTATTCATATGTGTAACAAGAGAGTAGGTTAATCGTTGCCTATAACGTAACCGATGATCCCGGCGCATTCGGCAGAATATAAATATCCCTAACAACTCTATTGTGAAAGTGTTTCGACGCTATTAATACATCTTGTTTTCATTATCTAGCTACCGGAATTCTATTTTTGCGTTTTCCAGTATTACACATAAAAGATAACTTTCGGCAAACGCCGCACAGGGGTTTTATTAGGATACGTGACTTTTCTATCGTCGCGCCGACTTCGTTTGTTATCGCATCGCGTCAAATGGAATCACAGCATGTGGTTAGATTAGCGCAGTATTTCCTATGGGAAAGTTTCTTTCAAATTTAATTATAGATCGACAATCTTCCACAAGAATTGTTTGGTCTGGCAGGTACAGCGACGTCCCAGAAAATAAATAATGGTTTATTAGCAGAAGGCTATTTAAAAATAGAGACAGAAAAAAATGCAATATGTTTTTGGTATGAAAATTTGATTTGATTTCAATACCACTAAATTATATGAAAAAGATGAAACGTCACTGGAAAAGTCATCACTTTGAGTAATATAAAATGGCAGTATCTCGAAAATAACGCTTTGATTAGAAAAAATATAAGAAATTTTTTTATCTCAAAATTAAACAACTAGAATAAAAGGTAAAAAAATTGCAGCAATTTTCGCTGCGCGCCAATGGGGAAGCTGTATCTCCGCCACTCACAACAATTTTTAGTTGTGAGTCCCAAAAAGTGAAGCTAAACGAAACAAAGTTTCACACCAAATTTAAAATTCTTACAGTAAAATATTTTTGCAAAAAAATGCATTTTACTTTGTCCTATAGCTTAGAGATTTTTACCCTGCTTTTCGTCGACTTACATCCTGATTTGACCCCGATCGGCTTACCTGCGTCAAAGGACATACGACCAAACCAATAAGCCGATTATCTTGCATCCTATGAAATATATATTTTTTTCAAAGGCACATGTTTCGAATACTAAATATTTTTTTGTTCTTCATTAAAGTTATTGAGTCACATTATGCTTTATCTCAGTTATGTGTCCCTTGTTTGTATTGTGACCGTGAAACACGATACACATGCCCTTGAACCTCGATATCACCAGATCGACAACAAGTTTATAAAAACTCTAAAAAGCAGAAAACAGACCCCAATTATTTAAATAGCTGCGAGCAGACCCGATAGCTTTCAGAGAAGTACGTAAGAGGGAGGGAAATAATTAAAAAGGTTTGTATAAAAAAACCTAAAAATAAATAAAGTGTTGTTTTTAAATTATTCCACGAAAAGAAATACAATTTAAAATATGTGTATTTAAAATTTATTCGTTTATTACATCAACATACGCTAAGTGTTAATGTTGGGATATGAACGAAAACAATAAACATAATGCGTAGATAGTACTCATACAAGCGTCAAAATTATGTTGCCTACATATCAGTCGATCGATTTTTATTGATTTTTTAATTTATTAATTTGAAATAAATATAAATAAAAAATTAAAAATAATGCCTTTAGATAAACTGGCACCTTCGCCAAATTTCACCTAATAGTAGCTTAATATAAACAAACCTTTTAAATACCAAATCTTATTTGATTCTCGAATAAACAATATTCACATTTTATAAATCTATATACTTATACCAATAAATATTTTCATTTGTAATAACAGAAATAGAATCGTGCAATCATAAGAGTAAACGAAAGTTACGAAATGTCTTACACGAACTGTAATTTATGCATTTAAGAGAAACATTTATATGATACACCGGTAGGCATTTTTAACATTGGCATTGGCAGCGAATCTGGTGAAGGTGATATTTAAAAAAAAACTTGTGTACGAACTTGAAACGAGGACAGGTGTATGTCAATATGTTCAATGAAAAAATAAATTTCTAAAATCATGTATTTATCGTTTATACATATAGTCAAGCCACGAGAATTCACCAAGCTTTTGTTAGACAGATTGGCCCAATCAACTTTATTTTCCAATATATACTCCTAACGTCTGATACGTTTATTGGATGCATATAGTTATTTAATTTAATTCAATAAGTTTACTCCATTCATTAAATTAATTTCATTGATCTAATTGACAATTAAATAATATACATTTAATTCAACAAGTTTTTACTACAAATTGATTCACTTATTTAAATTAATTCAATCTAGGCGCATCAATTAACTCTGTTGATTAAATTATTTAATTTGATTAATTCAATAATTGGTTTAATTAATTGTATTGTAATGTAATTATTGGTTTAATTACTTGATTAATTTTATTAATTCAATTAATTAACTTAATTTATTTTATGTCAATCACACGTCCTGGTGGAATTTTACCACTTAATCAGGATAAAAACAATCCTTGTTAGATCGCTATCTGTCATTCAAACTTAGAAGATCTAGACCACTACATCTCGGTAGTTGATTTAATTGATTCAACAGATTTAACTGACTCAATTTATACCTGTCAAAATGTAAGTTCATTCTCATCTATCTTAGCCCCTGTCAATTGAATTAATTTTAATGATTGAATTGTTTAGTTTAATTATTTCAATTAGTTTAATTAATTCTATTATGTACCTAATTTGTTGTTGAATTGATTTGGTTGTTTGTTTTGAATTTACTTGGTGTAATTAAATCAATTCATTTAATCCATTTCATTCCATTTTATTTCAATCACACTAGTATAGTATATTAACATCCTGGCGGAATTTTACCACTTAATTAGGAGACATGCATATACCACAACCAATTCTTGTTACAATGCTATGTTATTCAAACTTACATCTCGATGGTTGATTTAATTGATTCAACCAATTTAACTGGCTGGATTAAGTCGAATTAAATTAAACAACGCAGGTAATGCGACCTCCATTATCCTTAATGCAACCCTGTGTCGGAAGGACACATCAAGTGCGTTTCCTTTTCTACTACTATTAATTTAATTCAAGTAATTAACTAATTTACCTAATAATCAATAGATATAATTGATGTATTTGACTTAACTGATGCAACTGACTAAATTATTATAATTGATACAATTTAATTAATTGATCCACTATATCTCAGCAGTTGATTTAATTGATCCAACAAATTTAACTAACTAACTAACTAACAGAGTCAATCCCGGGACGAACCACAAGGCTGTGAGTCAAGTGTGATTGCTTTTCGATATCTATTAATTTAATTTAATTTAACCTAATAATTTAATTGATGCAATTGACTAAAATATTGTAATTAATACAATTTAATTGATTGATCCTCTACATCTCGGTTGTTGATTTGATTGATTTAACAGATTTAACTAACTGAGTTAAGTTTGCTTTTCGACTACTAGTTTTAATTTAATTGACTACTAGTTTTAATTTAATTGATTGATTAATTTACCTAAGAATTGATGTATTTGACTTCCCTGATGCAATTGGCTAAAATATTGTAATTGATGCAATTTAATTGATTTAATCCATTTAATTGATCAGATTCAATCAATTTGTTAATATTTTTTTCGGCCCATATTTAGTTTTGCTTGGCTTTCCTTCGTTCGCTTTTTGCCAAGATAAATGGATAAGTCTGAGAAACTTTTATTATGCATTAAAATGGCCAAAATATGTGGCGATTACTAAATTATATCTCTGTCATAGTAAGCCCTTTCTCAGCTATTTTAGCATCTGCCATTTGAATTAATTCTAGTGATTGAATTGTTTAGTTTAATTATTTCAATTAATTTAACTTCTATGTAATTTGTTTCATGTTTCAAATTTAATTGATTTAGTCGATTTTATTAATTTAATTGGTGTAATTAATTCAATTTATTCGTCATTTTAATTCAATCGCACTATTTATATTGACGTCCTGGCGGCGGAGTTTTACCACTTAATCAGGACATAAACATAATCAAGCAATCATTGTTCCATCGCTCGCTACGATTCAATCTTAGGAGTTCTAGTC
The DNA here is from genome assembly GCA_963680705.1 of Rhagium mordax. Classification (NCBI taxonomy): domain Eukaryota; kingdom Metazoa; phylum Arthropoda; class Insecta; order Coleoptera; family Cerambycidae; genus Rhagium; species Rhagium mordax. Next base: position 69,549,424 of record OY796661.1, read on the forward strand.
AATTAACACCTCGGCAGTTGGTTTAATTGATTTAGCAGATTAGACTGATTGAATTAAGTTGAATTAAATTAAATATCATAGGTATACGACCTCCTTCCTCCTTAATAAATTTACGAGATCTAGTCCACTACATTTCGGCAGTTGATTTAATTGATTTAACAGACTTAACTGACTGAATTAAGTTGAATTAAATTAAACTTCAATTAACCTCCTTTATCCTTAATGAAATCCTGTGCTGGAGGAACTACATAAATTTCTTATTCAGAGAGAAATTCTAATGCAACAAAGGCAAACCCAGGATGAGATACAAAGCTGTGAGTCAAGTGGGTTTGCTTTTCGACTATACCTACTATTAATTTAATTCAATTAATTAACTGATTTACCTAATAATTTAATTGATGTACTTGATGTATTTGACTTAACAGATGCAATTGACTAAAATATTGTAATTGATATAATTTAATTAATTGATCCACAGTTGATTTAATTTTTAATTGATACAACAGAGTTAACTGACTGAATTAAATTTACTTTTGACTACTATGGATTTAATTTAACCAATTAATTAGTTTGCCTAATAATTGACGTATTTAACTTAATAAATGCAATTGGCTAAAATATTGTAATTTAATTGATAAAATTTAACTGATTTAATCCATTTAATTGATCAGATTGATCAACCGGTTAATAATTTTTTCGGCCTATTTAACTTTACTCGGTTTCACTTCAATATATTACCAAGATAAATAAGTGGTGATAAAGTGGCCGGTGTATGTAGGGATTCCTGTATTATCCATGTCATAGTGCAGGCTCATCTCAGCTATCTTGGCGCCTGTAGCACCTAAGTACATATTACGTTTGTTGTTTTCACTCATATCCACAGCACTAAACGAATGTTGATTCAATAAATCACATCACGTACATTACGTCAGTTCCGTCATATTTACTTATAATAAATGTATGCATTAGTTTTTGGAGCAGTGGGAGTAAAAGCGTATTGACGCAATGTATTGATTTCAATGTCAAATTTAAATTTAAATTAACAATTCTTTTATCTACAATATTTTCTATCTACAAAATACAAAGATGGAGAAGTTTACCATCCAAAAACAGGGTTTGCAATAAACCCTGAATACCTAGAGAGCAATGAAAATAATAATGACCATTTGCTATGATCCTCATTGAATCAGATAGTTGCTGATGTCTTAAAAGTTAGCTTAAGAGCTTTGTGGAATATTTGATGGAAAATAGGCTTCTCTTTCAAGCTGGACTGCTATCTACGAATCTAAGAAATGACACCTAATACTTAACATCGATAAAGAAACTACGACTGACTTTATTTAGAAATAAATTTATAACAATTTATGATAATTTATTAACTATAGGTACATAACTATGAAGATAACACTTACAACAAACACCGTTAGAACTAAACTATATTCAATTTACTGTTAGTGTATTCATGAATTATAAACCCACTATCGACTGGTTTGCATATGAGGTTTATCACAACCCAATAATTTTATTTTAATTCAACTTTTAAAAAGTATGCAATTTTTTTGTGTCTACGCCCATGGCACCCACTATTGGCCTCGAGGCGACCGCTCGACTAACCTTGCTAAACTTGAGAACTTGACCTTGTTTTATTTCAGTAGCGCACCTCACTTGATCGGATCACGTATGTGTTGTTCAGGTCGCCACGCTGGATCGAGTAAATTCCCCCCGCCAATTTGTAATGTTTTCTTCTAGTTTATTTTTGGAACTGTAATTTATACTGTTGGAATGCGTAAATAGCGATTAAACGCTCTTTATTTCTAAATACTTTCGCAATTAATTACGCGTTACTTGTCCTCAAGGGATCAGTACAGTATTCTTTATAAAAATAGGTTTCGCGGAAATTAGATCGATCAAAAAGGATTTTCATGTTTTGCAAAATGTGATCTGACACTTTATTTGATAAAACGCTCCTGCGCATCGAAGTGGTCGGGATAGTAGCATCCTGGTGTTACATCTAGTCAGAATTAGCAGGTTCAAAACCTTCATTTGGTATACCAGATTCTTTATCACCACTTCTTTCATCCACAAATTTGCCTTGCAGTTCCTTCTGCTGTCGATTTATATTTTTTGTTCCAACCACTTTTGTTCCTCCGAGAGTGCGATTTCTCTTCCTAAAAGCTTAGGATTGACTTTCATTTGTCTTATACATCCGTTCAGTTTAACATTATAAGGAAACTACGTTTGTCATCTTAGAATTTTTGCACATCGTATAAACAACTGGAGTGATGGCAAAAGGCGAAACAAACAAAAGCTGATTTGGGTTAAACTTGTGAACTGGAGCTGCTACTGTGTCTGATCAGAAACCACTTGACTGTGATTCTAAGGCTTTCGTGGAGCTGTAGAAGAGTTTTTGTGTTCTCTTCTGCGTTGAATATTTCGACCATTTTGTTCCTCTGAAGCCAAATAGACCAGAAGTTTTAAATCATGTATTTATCATTTGTGTAGTCTCTCAAGGGTTTGTTAGGAGCTAAGATATTTTCGAAGACATATTGGCCCGACCAAGTTTATTTTCCAATATATACATATCCTAGAAGGTTTAAAACTATGATTTTCTTAATACCTTTTTTAGTTAATTTATTGGATGTGACCAATTCATCAAAATAATTTAATTGATTTAATCGACAAATGATAATATAGATTTAATTCGCTATGGTTTCAACAAATTTATTTATTTAATTAAATTGATTTAATGTAAGCAATTGAATTAATTCCGGTGACTGAATTGTTTAATTTAATTATTCTAATTAGCTTAATTAATTCTATTGTGTGATTGGTGTAATTGATTTAGTTGATTTTATTAATTCAATTGGTGTAATTGCATTGCTATCAGTATCTGCCATTCAAACTTTGTAGATCTAGTCCACTACATCTCGGTAGTTGATTTAATTGATGCAACAGATTTAACTGACTGAATTAAGTTGAATTGAATTAAACATTATAGATAATACGATCCGCTTTATCATTAATGAAATCTAGTGCCGGAGGAAACTACATATTTAGAGGGATACACTTCTTATTGAGAGAATAATTCTAATGCGACCAAGATCTCCAATAACAAAGTGCGTTACTGGAACGAGACAGACAGAAGGTTGTGAGTCAAGTGTGCTTGCTTTTCGACTACTAGCTATTAATTTAATTTAATTAATTAACTGATTTGCTTAACCATTTAATTGATATACTCGATGTAATTGACTTAACTGACGCAATTGACTAATAATAATTAATAATTAAATTAATATTTTAATGGATACAATTTAACTGATTTAATCAATTTAAATCAACCAACTTTATTTTCCAATATTTACTCCTAGAATCTTTAGAAGTATTGCCTCTTTAATACCTGATACATTTTTTAGTTCATTTATTGGATGTATATACAATTATTTAACTCCATTCAATGGGATTACTCAATTCATTGATATAATTTAATTGATTTAAGCGACAATTGATAATATAAGTCTAATACAAGAAGTGGTACCAACAAATTTATTCATTTAATTACATTGATTTTTTCCAATTAGTTTTATTAATTCTATTGTGTAATTGGTTTAATTGATTTAGTTGATTAAATTAATTGGTGTAACAATCTCGATAGTTGATTTAATTGATTCAACCAATTTAACTGATTGAATTAAGTTAAATAATTAAATTAAACATCACAGGTAGTAAGACCTTCTTTATCCTTAATGAATAGTCGAGTACCAATATTAAAAAAAAAAAAATTCTTAGCAGTATATGGATGGTCGGAAAATTTAGGATTAATTGCATATAAATGGGGAAATATCTATTGGACCCCAACAATTAACCAGAAGTAGGGTGGGGGTGGGAAGAGGGGTGTTTCTAGGGGTGAAACGTGGTTTTTTACGACTTTCGGTAAAACTAGACCTCCTATCGAAAAAGTTAAATGCAAAAGTTGTAGATAATTGAAAGATCTACAACTTTTATATCAACCATTTTTCAACATAACCTCAAAACTATTGAGAAAAACACCAAAAACCAATCTTTTTATTTTTTATTTTTATCTCCCACAAAAATAATTCGATTTCAATGAAATTTGGTGAAAATGTACATTTTTGTGTCTCAAATAAGCTGCAATTTTTTTGAAGCGAAATATTTATTTTTTGATTGTATTGTGAATTTAATTTAAAAAAAATGCCTAATTTTCAATCAAAAAAGTTAATTAACAAAATTTTGATTTTTGAAAATTTCAGGATGGAATTTTTTCTTTAAGATGGAGTAAAAAAATCATACTGTTACTATGGAAAAACATTGGCAAAAATGGGAAAAACCGAAACAAAGATCTTTTCAAGATCGATTTTTCCGTAAATGTCTCGAATTCTTCATTGTTTATTGAAATGAAGTGTTAAGAGTGATGCAAAATGGTATTTTCAATGTAATATCAAATAAGGGACCTTTGATAAGGTTCGGGATGGTGAAAAACAATTTTTTTTCAGCCTATTTAGTTTTATTCTGTTTTACATCATACATTTTTTACCAAGATAAATGAATAAGTTTACTTTCATTTTTGTGAGAATTTTTGTGCTTTGTATAAAAAACTGGACTGATGTCAAAAGACGAAACAAACAGAAGTTGATTTGGGTCAAACTTGTGAACTTGAGCTGCTACAGACTCAGCAGAATAAATATAAAAGTTACAATAATGGTGATGATGATGAAGTGTTTTTTTTTGTTTTTTAGGCGTTAAATATTTTAAATTCTTGACGTTTTGACCATCTCATTGTGGTCTTCTTGTAAAGCGATGATGATTTGAAGAAAACTACGATAACTAGATCGATTAGAATGCAGAAAATGTTCAATGCGAAAACTCTCCTAAAAAAAGGGTTGAAAATCGAAGTCTCCTATTTGTGTAGCTACCGGTTTCGGAACTTCGTAACAGTTCCATAAAAGTCATAAAATGTTTTATCCATTTCTTTACACAAGATCGATTTCCAGTTGCTCAGTAAAAACTGGTTTGAACCGACCAAGTGATGATGGAACGGTTCTCGGTTTTAATCGTCTTCCTGGTACTACTTTGTGCACACCAAGTGATTTTGCAATTGTTAAACCTCTCATAGCCACAAGAAAACTATTTGGTTTAACCACACTGATGCTTCAAATATAGCCCTTGGAGCTGTTTTGTCACATGGAGCACTACCCAAAGATAAACACATTGCATACACCTTAATTAAGGACTTTAAAAGCTACAGAATAGCGTTATAGCACCATAGAAAAGGAGCTTTTAAGAATCGAATGGAAGGTAAAGCTACAATGTTTGGATACAACAGAGGTTCCGTTCGATCCTGATAATGAAACTACCTATTATATAACATTTACATTACATCTACTGCCATTCGTAGTAGTGAACTGATTCCGACCCTGTGAGTTGACGCGCGTTGGAGACTCTAATTATAATATATTATGGCAATTACGAAACTAATTAAAGATACACACACTATTTTTAACGTCCAAGTAACTGGCATTTAGTATGTTTCTGATCTCATTGTACAAGGAAGTTTATATGATTTATCAATTCTATATAGGTACTCAAGAAAAATTGTTCAATTATGGTCTTGAACACTTCGGTGATAATAAGTATTTATTAGGTACTTAAAGTGAACCAGACCACCCGGTACAATGCAGCACTTATCGTGGTTGTAAAGCTCGATTAATAGCTGATCCAGATTTTTTGCAGGAGCGTCGTTCCTTCCTATTCTAGAAAAAAAATTTACTTTAATTACCCGTAAAATTACCCGCCGTACACGCTGCGAAATCACTTTTACCCTTCAGCGCTTTTGTATGTTCACGTCTCGCTTCGTTCAAGCTGCATCCTCGCGCCTATCGCAGGACATCGACCGCCATCCATATCGCAGACAGCAGACGGCATTACAAGTATAACCCGTATAAGTGTTTGTCTATGCATCAATCATCAATAGGGACTGGATTTCAGGGGGTCATTTACTAGCGACGGATTTTTTTTTTCTGAAACTGGTTACAAGCATACATACATTTCTGCCATTAACAGTACCAAGAAATATCCCGAAAGAAACTTCAGTTACAGCAAGTAATTTTTTTAGCGAATTTTGTTGTACAAAACATGTAAATAAGAGTGAAAAGTCAAAAGCAATTTTTACACACACCTTGGAAGAGGTACCATTTAATCAAATAAATATTTCGTACCAGGAATACGCCACTGCAGACGAGACATGTGTTTATACAAACAAAACCATAAAGTCATCGCCCTCCTGCCACTGATGTGGTCATAATGATGTTGTTTCTATTATTGTTTAAAGATAATCAGTTGTATACAGGTTTCCTACGATTCTTTTTGGATTACTTCATCACATTTCAGGGAAGTTAGCTGACTAATGTTGTCTCAGGTGCAAAACTGGTAGACAAAAAAAGAACGCGACGCTTCATAATCAATGCTTGTCTTAGCCTCGCTACTAATCAGTCATTAATTTTGCTTTGAAACCTTGACTCAAGGTCTCAAGTTCAGAAACAGGAAAAGATAAATATCTAAATTCAAATGTTTTGACTTGCCTTCCGTCATGTTAAAACACTTAAATAGACAGTAGTTTTGACAAACGTGTAAAAGTTTTAAACTATTGTTTGAAACATTATTTAGGTATCTACCAGCTAGATTTTTAATCTGATCTGAAATTAGTGCAAAACACTTTTAGAACACAAATGTAGCAAGCAAAAATCGTAAAATAATTTGTTTTATAGAAAATATATAATTGATGGAGTCTGATCAGAAACTTTCTGTACCAACTCGGGTATTCCACAAGGATCTGTCTTATCGTCAAAATTGTTCCTTCTTCACATTAATGACTTGCTTATTGCAACATCTAACCCTGCGCGCATTTTTGTTGATTCTTCACGTAAATTCTTCTGTATTGAGACTAGTAAAATCAACTAAAATTTTACAGAAATGGGCCAAACACTATCACGTCACGCCAAGTTGTGAACTGAAGTACTACAACATCTACTCGTATTCTTGTATTGACTCTCCAATAATCTCTCTTGGCACACGAATAGCTTGGCATTAACACAGCTGAGTCTGCCGCAAAGAAGTTTGGCTTCCTTTATAGATCTAAACACCTCTTTACTCCATTGCTCGAGCTACTGTCCTTGAGCTCTATTCAAAATTGAGATTTGCGTCATTAAGAACTTCTTCTATACGAATGGCGGGTTTACCACCACCTTTTTTATGAGTCACAGAGTCAGTTTCACGAAACACACCAGTACGATTAGTCATGCTTAAAAATCCTTTGGTCCTACTACTAAGTCGGGGAAGTGCTCCTGAAAATCGTCCAAACAAAAACGCTGACTGTATTTCCAAATTCCATTAACTAGCACACCAGTTCCAAATAGACTTCAATAACGTGAGTTTTGTGCTCAGTGGTGAAAACCATAATTAAAATGATTCAAAAACTGATTAGAAAAAATTAAAAAAACTGATTTTCATATTGTGGTCTCTTCAAAAACAATATTCGATTTTGTCAATTTTAACGAGCCATTTGTCACGTTATTGTATTGTATGTCGTTATCGCATGACCCTGACGCAAAAACGTTCTTTAATCCAGCAGTAAATTATGATGAAGCTGTAAAAATTAAGATATGACGTACGAATAATTTGAAATGCCGTAAATAAGCCGCAGACGTTAAAGCGCAAAATCTCTGCATGCTACGCTAATGAGGTAAACAACGTAGGTAATAAAATGTTAAATTAAAAACAGTTTATTCGCATATTAAATTTACTTTAATAAACGTTAACTGATGTAAATTGGTTTGTTGTTTGTGTATATGTGTGTGCCATCATCATTGACCATCACCTTGAAGGCACTTCCCGCTATAAAAAACTAATCTCACAGATTGTCATTGTCATGCTGTGGAACCTTTTATGTAATATACACATTAAATTAAATAAAGTATTATTAACTAATTATCTATTATCAGTTTGACCATGAAAACGATTGTGTACATATTGTAGAGATCTACGTATTGCCCTTGAACTCGACCATATTTGTTTCACATGTCAGAAAACATACTTTAAAATTTATTTGGAAGAAAGGCAGAGGCGGACTCGAACGATAAGATGATAATATCAATGACATAAATATACTTATAAAAAATACTTACATAGTAGTAATAAGATTCTAAAGATTGATTTGATTAATTAATTAACATAAATAAATTAATCATGAAAAATACAGCAGCGATCAAAACATTTATATAATTTACATTATTATCAGTGCGAAAGGTGTCCTATATTTCGACCAATTTTGAACTGAAAGAACCCAACGTTGTGCGATATAATATTCGCACACGTTCCACCATAGAAAACAACATCCAACAAACTCTACTCTTTATTAAATTTAATTATAATTGGCGAATGCGCCGGTGATGAGCGAGTTATTTTCTATACCTAGCAACAAAAGTAGCATTTTTTGGCGCAGTATAGGGTTGGACGTATGTCACTTCCATCTGGTAGTATGTAACAAATATTACATTGCGCTGCTATTAACGACGGTGTGTCATAATACTTTTTTATGATGTTAGGTACTAGGTACCTACCTATATTTTTATTGAAATCTGTTCGTCGTAGAAAAAATCTTATGTACCTATAACTCAAGGGTTTACTGTAATTTGCTGCCTTTGGTGATTATTCGCCGCAAGAGCAATAATACACCCTCAGTACCAATTCTATCGAGGCGAAACGTTTAAAAATATATCTAGAAACAAATTTTAGTGAAAGAAATAATTTGAATGGATGGGAGAAAAATTGCTCCCATCGGTTGGATTATTTCATTATCTTTCCATCATTGGCGCCTAAAAAATTAATACGAAAACAGGATATTGAGGATACAGGTATACAGGGTGTAACCGTTTTATATACAGAAAATAGAGGATTCGATAGATTTCTGAAAAATAAGTGATTTTTGTGTTATAAATTTTTTTTCATAGGCTCGTAGTTTCTGAGATACAGGGCGTTGAAATTTTTATTTGAGTAATGTTTTCGTGGCATAACTTTTGCATTTTTCAATATATTTATTTATTTGATTTTCAATATATTTATTCCACCCATAGCCGTTTGTGTTAACTGAAACCTGAGGAAATGGTAGAAAATATGTGTTAAAAATATACCAGTGGCGTAGATAGAGGCAACACGACGCCTTTATTTCTTTACAACTTCTACGCCAATGGTCGATTACACTAAATTAAAGTGTTTTCACAATTCTCTATGAAAAAATCATCTCTTGCAATTTTTTGATATTTTGGATAGTTTTCCGGTAAATTGAGTTCATATTTTGTCCGTGCCTCTCTGTTCTGCGTATGTACATTCTTTAATAGGCGACTTTAAATAGATTTGTAAACATAGTTGTTAGAACTTTAAAAAAATATAAGCAAGCCACCTATTAAGTTAAGAAGCGTTAAGAAGTTAAGAAATGACGTAAAGGCTGCTTTGCTTTACCTTCAATTAACTTTAACTTTTAACTTACGGTAAGCTGTATAGCTCCTAAATTACTATGAACATATCAACCAATCAATTGTTTCT